>WWET01000703.1:266794-277913 GCA_011038615.1 Limnodynastes dumerilii
TGATTTGGTTTCCACACGTGAGCAATGTGAGTGGTTGACCCAAATGCTTGCATGGATGTGATACAGGAGGGATCTGCTATTTGATTTCCAATTGCAGCACGATCGGATCTTATGATCTGGGGCAGTGAACAAGGCCTGGTGGGGGTGCTGCAGCTGGCTATTATTTGCCAGTTCTTTGTTATACATAAAGGGCCGTATTCACAGATCCGATTTTGCTACTTTTTACGTGCATATTTTTAGGTACAGTTGAACTGTAGTAACCTTTGTTACGCAGTCTACGTTAGATTTAGGCACGGAAATCCATTACGCCCGGATTTATAAATTGGACTTGGTGACATAAGTACAGAGGGGTGTGGTTGAATTCTGTACGTGCCTTGTTTAGTGAAAGTGGGTGGGGGAGGCATTTAAATGGACTAATATGGGCTCAGTTAGTCATGTACACACGTAAGGAAGGAAAATACGCATGTAACTACACACGTAGAGTTAAGGTTGCCCTATGGACACGTAAGTCACCGAAAAAAAACGTCTGTGTAAGGGGATTGTCTTGGGTGTTGCCTTGCCACGTACAATCGTATATTTGCGTACTTTATACAAAAACATTTGTGAATACGGCTCAAAATATATTGGCTATTGTGGGTAAGGAGGCTGGGCAGTTAGTCATGTACACACGTAAGGAAGGAAAATACGCATGTAACTACACACGTAGAGTTAAGGTTGCCCTATGGACGCGTAAGTCACCGAACAAAACGTCCGTGTAAGGGGATTGTCATGGGTGTTGCCTTGCCACGTACAAGCGTATATTTGCGTACTTTATACACAAACATTTGTGAATACGGCCCAAAATATATTGGCTATTGTGAGTAAGGAGGCTGGACGTTAATAACTGTAATTGCTGTTTTCCAAAAGGCAGATCATAACTATCCATTTTTAAACAGTCTCTAACAATCCAGGATCAAGCCAAGCAGAAATGAAGCTTAAGATGCGAGAAGTGTCAGGAATTCAAAACCTCAAGAACACGTCAGCGAGAGCAGCATACGGTTGAATAACCATCTAGCACTGACATAAGGGAGGGACACAAGTGTTCCCTTTGTTGCAAGGTGCTAAAATATTTAGTTATGGGTCTGTCTTCTGAAAATGAAATAGGATGCAGCAAGGAGTCCTAAGTTACAAGATGGTGAACTGTGACTAAATGATAAATAACAGGTATAGTCAGAGTGATTGACAAAATATAGAGAGGTTTTGAGTGTGAAGGACATTCTAGTTGGTGTTATTTTGCAATATTTTCTACATTACTGGATGCTGTTTCATAGATATAAAGGTGGAAGTACTGGAGTGATAAAAGACAGGCCCAGGTTTGAAGCTGAGTTTTGACTTGCACAGGCTTAGAAAGAAATTTCACCAATACAGTTCTGAATGTATCTGCCACTTAAAAACCTTGAAGACTGAAGAGGTGAATTATGAATGGAAATGATGGAATAAAATAGAATAGTTTGAGAGGTGGGCAGAGGCCAAGTAACTAGTAAAGGGTACAATTAAAACTCTAACACAGAGCATATAAATAAATAAACAGACAAACGTTTATAAAAAATACCAATGCATAAATGAATCCTAGGTTTTATGTATACTTAAATAACAAGAGCGGTGTCGGTACCAGGGTTCATCAATCTTTACTCAGTTCAAGATTCAAACATTGCAATAAAATGAATAATGAAATAATTGATCAGCGTGACATATGAGCTCCAAGGTGGGTTTAAGGTGAAGAGTATCGGTAGAAGAAATGGTTTATCTGTTTTAGCCTTTACTGAGGGTATTGATAGAGGTGAACACTCAAGATAGACAATCCCTTTTAAAACCAAAATAAAAACCACAGAACTAGGAGATCTCCATTCCTTTTATTAGTCAATACAGTACCCATCACAGTATAGTAGAGAATATTATCAAAAAAACATTGGCATATCCTATTGGAAGACTCAGTACTTCACCCTTTTATTAGTAATACACCTAAATTCACATATAGGAAAGCCCTGAATCTAAGTAAGAAGTGCTTTTCAACAGAAGAAAAAAGGACTTTATATAAAATCTTCAGGGTTCCACAGATGTGCATCTTGTAGCTTGTCTAATAGTATTAAAGGGCCTCCAAAAATTACAAACAGTGGGGTAGATCCAGAACTACGTTTGCCGTACGTTTATTCGCGTAGCGTATTTTCGTGTGCGTAAATTCTTTACACTCCCCTCGGCACACCCCTTGAACGTACGTATTTTGTCAAAATACGCTTTCCAAACCCTACCTTAACTTTTGCCAACGTAACCGCAGTCATACGCACACGTACGTATGGGCAAGACGAATTTACGCAGCTAAGCACGCCCATACTGTACACTTTAAATACAACCCCCCGCCTACTTAACGTATTTCAGACGTATTTTGGAGAAACGTAAAATTGGCACGCCCACACGTAAGTATTTACGTGACACATATGTGAATCGCCCATACGTTCACAATTACGCTACGCTATTGAGCGTATTTACTATGGTGCGCATGCGCAGTACTTACAAATAGGCGATTTTACGTCTCCGCCACACGTAAATTCGCTCAAAAGCGTTGTTCTGGATCAGGCCCAGTGTCCTCATCAAACCAGTATACTGAGGAGATCACAAATTCCATTACATGTAATACCAAAGATTGTGTATATTTAATCAAATATATCTGTCAGTTACAATATATAGGCTGTACATCGAGACCTCTTAAGGTAAGATGGAATGAACATGTGAGGAATATTAGAAAAGGTCTGGACACTCACCCAATATCTCTCCACTTTAAGACCTGCCACAATAGTGATATTGGAGGTACCGCCAAGTTTTGTAGTGTGATAAAAGCCCCAAATAATTGGAGGGTGTACGATAAGGGGACATATTTGACACATTACAACCACATGGTCTAAATCAAGACTTTGGGCTTAAGTGGTTCTTATAAGATTTTCATCATTTATTTTTAATTTTTTTACTTTGACTTATTTTTTAACCTTTTTTAACATTTTTAATTCTTTACATTAATTTTTACTTTCTTTAGTGTTTATGTAATTTTTCACATATTTTGATAAGAATTGCAAACCACAGATGAAGACTTCCTCCTCCTCAACCTGCGATCATACCCTCCTAGATGTACCCAACCAGGTCCGATCTTGGAAACTATACAGAAGTGGGCCTGGTCTGTATTTCAGTTAGAAGACCCGAAGGAAGGCCAGGTGTAGTAGGTCAAGAAGAATATATTTTCCTTTTTAGTTTATATTATTTTGTTATTTAGTTTGTATTTTAACTTTTTAGGTTTTATAGTCTTTTATACAAAGTTTTTTTATTTTTATTTTCAGTTCTTAGTTGTCCAGTTTTAATGACCATTTTCTCCTATCCATTATTGTCAATATTATGTGATTATCAAACTACAGATGGGGCCCTATAATTATTTAGGGTCACATAGCTTGTCTTTTGGGTCCCCTAATTCCCTCTGTGAAATAACATAGGGGAGGTGTGGAATTCAGGGAAATATTAGGATAGATAGATAGGGATGCCTTGTGGCTCCAACCCTGCCTTCCCCCCCTTACCCTCTCCAACTTCCTGCAGTTCACACAAAAACTTTAAATACCTAAAAACCAAAGAAAAGCCATTTTTCTGTAAATATAAAATTTTTCTCAAAATATATTTTAAAATCTTTTTAATATGCTGGGATTATTAACTAAAGTTATACAGATTGTAATCTTGGGGCCAGATCCAGAGCTACGACCGCAAGCATATTTACGCTCTCCGTAGTCGTAAAAATGCTGTTTTGGATGTTCTGCGCATGCGCGCGGCAGATGTCACGAACTCTGATCGTACATATGAGCCATGGCTCATCAGCGTGAATACAGATGAAGGGGAGTGCCAGCCATACGACACCCGTAATTATGCTTTGGAGGCGGGGTGAGGCATTTAAATTGTACAGTGTGGGTGCGCTTAGGCGCATAAGTACTTGCAGCCATTACGGCCGACCGAAGTTACGCTTGGAAAAGTTAAGGTAGGGTTTGGCAAGCGTAAAACGACAAAAATACGTACGACCAAGGGGAGTGCCTAGTAATTACGAAAGCGAAAATACACTCTGTGTTAAAACATATACCAAACGTAGGTCTGGATCTGGCTTTTGGTCTCTAATTATTTTTATATAAAATCGATGGAAAGGCATATTACAAGAACTTTCTAAGTAAGTTTATATCTTGAGGTTTATTAACATAGGTTGATTTATTAGGCATCTGATAATGTAAATATATGTATGATGCAATATCTATATATGCTGATCATATATAATTTGATGGAAAAGTTATTTATAATATTTACATGTATTTACAATACTTGTTACTTATTTTTGATTGACTTATCTAATAAGTTTTAAATGCGAAGGACCGGATTCACACTTTTTCTACTGTTTCCTGTGCGTATTTGTTAGTTACAGTTGAACTGCGCATGCATGGTAACTTTTTTTACGCAAGATACGTAGGATTTTGGCACGGAAGTTCATTAGGCACGGATTTGTAAATCGGACTTAGTGACATACGTTCGAGGGGCGTGGTCTTCCAAATGTGCAGAGTTTAGTGAAAGTTGGCGGGGGAGGCATTTATATGGTCTAATATGGGTGTGGTTTGTCATGTACACACATACAGAAGGAAAATACGCACGTAACTACACACGTAGACTTAAGGATGCCCTATGGATGCGTAAGTCACGGAAAACCCATCTGTGTAAGGGGAGTATCATAGCAACCAATCAGATTCTAGCTCTTACTTTGCTATTACATACTAGAAAATTATTTTCCGCAGGTTAGTAAATCTGGCCCATAGCATCTTTTTGGTTTGTTTTCCTAAAATTTCAAGCATAACAAATATTATTAAATATAGAATAAGTATTATTTTAAAAAAAAGGTATTAGCATATAGATAGACAATATCAACATCTCAAATCAAGGTATATATTTAGCTCTCTTGAGAACCTTGATCCTCCTCAGCAAGACAGTAGATGTCGGAATTGACCAACACTCAGGCATCATGAGAGCATCCAGGACAGCCAACGAACACATCTGTGAAGCAGAAAATAGCATATATTTAGCATTCTGTTGTACTAAACATCATAAGCCTCAGTGACATTGAAATGTTAAAGAATACTTACCAATATTTGTGATCAGCTACAGCCTATAGAATGATAGAATGCCAGCCTTTCCAGTTATGGTGATCTGCAGGGTTTTCTGCAAGGGCTAAGATGGGGGTGTGTGTCTCATCAATCGCTCCAGCACAATGCGGAGATATCCTCGTCTCATGAAGCCAGCAATCATGTCATCCTGACGCTGTCCTTGAGGAAAAGAGATGAAGAGATGGTACAGTGCTTCCAGCAATGACTCTGTGACCTCATGCACAAGATTTGAGACTGTGGAAATCCCGACTGCAAACATGCAGGAAATTGTGCGGTATTCCCCAGGGGTAGCATACCGCCACAACACATTGGCTAGTCTTCTCTAGGGTGGAATGGGGATTCTGAATGCTCTGTCTGGACAGTACTGGGGAGATGATAAGAATGATAATGAAAGATCCCATGTGACATCTGAAAGTGTGCCATCCACTGTTTATCTTCAAGCTTCCACAGTTGGCCAGAAAGCTTCGGCATGACAACATTTGCTGGCCCACAATCTCTGGTCAGTGAGGGTGCTGAATCTCAGAATGGACATCACGGTGGACTTGATGTATGCTCTCCTCCTGCGCAAATACTGGCATTGAGTATACCTTCTCTCTGCCATTAACTGCGCCCTTTTAATGTGCAATCTGAAACAGCAAAATAAACCACAAAACCATGAGTTCTGAGCTATAAAACAAATGATTTGTCGACCAGCATGGAAAGCAATGCAGTTAAAATGGCCACCCAGTACTGACATCGGGGTAGATCCAGAACTACGTTTGCCGCACATTTACTCGCGTAGCGTATTTACGCGTCCGTACGTTCTATACACTCCCCATGGCACACCCCTTGAATGTACGTATTTTGTCAAGATACGCTTTTCAAACCCTGCCTTAACTTTTGGCAATGTAACCGCAGTGATCCGCACACGTACGTATGGGCAAAACGTATTTACGCAGCTAAGCACGCCCATACTCTACACTTTAAATACAAACCCCTGCCTACTTAACGTATTTCAGACGTATTTTGGACTCACGTAAAATTGGCACGCCCACGCGTAAGTATTTACGTGCCATATACGTGAATGGCCCATATGATCACAATTACGCTACGTTACTGAGCGTATTTTCTATGGTGCGCATACGCAGTACTTACCAAAAGGCGATTTTACGTCTCCGCCACGCGTAAATTAGCTCACAAGCGTTATTCTGGATCTGGCCCATCATCATTGTGTGCAAAAAGTTATGTCCCCTTTGCACGATTTTCCATTTTTTTCCAGCCAATAACAGCTCCTCCTGAGGCTGATTGAAAGATGCTTGCAAGGGCAAACACGAGTAATTCATGGCATATTTGAAACGCTCGTCCCATGTTTTTAAAGGGTGGTGATGTGAAAGAGATATAAGTCCAAATCTCTGATATTACACTCCATTCTTTAAATGTATAGTTTGATTGTTTGAAAAAAATTAAATAAAAAAAAAACAAGAATAAAACCAATGTGCAGCTATTGGTGATGATGCAGCTATTGATCATGATGTATGCTATCTTCCTATATTTCATTCAACAAATTACATGTTGAGTTAGACACAGTAAAGGCTGCAATGTTCAGAAACTTATTCCACAGCCCGTTATGTTCTCTGTAGAAGACAGTTTAAAAAAAAATTTAATTACTGACAATTACTTACCTTCTTTGGGCTGGATCCAGACTTAAGAAGAAGCTTTAAATTAAGAGACTCCTGGGCTAAACCATGTTGATTGCAGGGGAGTCATATTTCATCTGTTGCAGACAGTATTAGAGTTGAGAGGTTTCCTAGTCCAAGTCTAAATAACAGTGGGGTAGATCCAGAACTATGTTCGTCTCCCATAGACGGCCGTAATTCAATGAACAATAGCTACTGCGCATGCGTAGTAGCTATTGTACGTAATCTGCGTATCATTTCGATATGTAGATTGCGTATATGCGGTCTTTTAGACCGCAATATACGCAGTCTACGTATAGAAACGAATTTAAGATATTAATTTATCATGTTTTGTGACTTATATTAACCTGATCGCTATTTTGGTAAGATTAGCCTGGAAGTCCCTGGTGAGGGTAATTGGGACATTTCCCCTTTAAGAATCCTCATAATCCGTCAACCGTATATCGCACTATTGCGTATATGAGTACATTTGGGAACACATTTGTATTGATATAAATAGATTGCAACTGTCTAACATTGGTGATTATACTTAAGATAAAAGATTCATGAAATACAAATTTTGAGAAATACCTGCTTGTTTTTAAATGGAATGTTTTTCCTTCGTTTTCAGGTGGGTCTAATTATAATCCACTCACAGCGACTCACCTGCATGCATCTGTTTTCTTTTGAGAAAGACTGTTACGAAACGCGCGTCAAGAGCCACTTGCATCCTGCAGTCTCCTGTGTGCACCGGGACTCCATGATTCAGATCCATCCCATACAGCCCATTGGTATTAGTGAGTATAGGGTCAGATACGGACCCGGAACGGGGGAAGTGCGGGCCGTGAGGCCGCTAGTGTATGGACAGGGACAGGCTCCTGACTTTAGGTAGTTGTGGGCTGTCTCATCTCCCGTTTATGCTCTTTTGAATGTCGGCTGATCGGCTAAGTACTTTGTATTTCTATACCTTGGTGCTGTACACATTGATTTATTTGTGCATGTATATCCATGCTAATCACTGACAGATATTGTGGATGGATCTCTTTGAATATACAATATTCGTTATGCATCATAATTAACATATTTTATATGTGGTAAATAAAAGTTATTTTTTAATACAAGCAGGTGTGGTGTGCAATTCAATGGGTTTATCTTAGGACGGCCTATATGCCAGTTCTTTCTTTAATTTAACCTAGAATTGCACCCACTATTATTATTATATATTTGAATTTGTGCATTATCCGTACTTTGGGTCGTGCTTTGTAACTTTTAGAGCAACAATTTGAGTGTTCTGGCTGATAGGCAGGCATAACGCCTTCTCCCTCTCTGCCGCATTACGGGCCTCATTTACTAAAAACGATTTGAGGCAAATTGCCACAAATCGCGTGATTTGAGCCTCTGAAGTCACATCGCGGTATTCAGAAAGGCTCAAATCGCGTTATTTCAGTGTGTAAAAAAATATCAATGGCAAACATCGCAGGACATCGCGATTCAGAAATCGTCCAGATAATTGCCATTGAAAAAATAGGAAAAAAAAAAAATCACCCCATTCACTAAAGGAGATTTGAAGACATCTCCTTTAGTGTGATTTTAAATCAACCAAAATCGCAGCCAGAGAGCTGCGAGATCCGGCTGAGGTGCCGTCCCGGAGCATCAAAAACACATGTCAACAGAGTTGACGTGTTTTTGTGTGTCAGAAAATAAGTGCAGTATGGCTGAAATCCTTAGCCATGCTGTCCTGATATAACTACAAGGCTCAGAAATGATGAGCCTTGTAATAATATCAGTGGCAGCATGGCTAACGATGTCAGCCATGTGTGTGTCCGTGTGTAGTGTAAATAAAAAAATATCGTTCACCATAAACATACATGAAATCATAAAATACAGTATGCATGTAAACAAGTTATAAACCCTATCTAACATTGTCCCCTACTGTGTGCACTTACCTGCTGCGGTCATCTCTCCTAAGCTATGTGTAATGTGTGTATTGTATCGTGTGTATTAAATAAAAATCTTTTTACACTCACGGTTTGAAGTCTTCTTTTTTCTTTATTTCTTATAGGTGAGATGAATTTTCTTTACTTGATTGAAGTCTTCCTCTCCGGTGGCCAGTGTTCTTTCTTCAGCTGCTGGTGAACGCTGGATGCTGCAGGACTTCTTCTTTCCGTCTGGATCTCTACAAATGACGCTGATGCTGCTAGGGGGCAGTACTTTTTATAGTGGAGATGACGTCAGTCCTCTACTGTTTGTGACGTCATCTCCACTATAAAAAGTACTGCCCCCTAGCGGCATCAGCGGCATTTGAAGAGCATGTAGGCGATATTTGGGACAATTTTCCCCTAGGGAAAAGTCCCAGCAGAGGCTGGGAGCAATGATTTCTGAATTAGATCATGCAGTCTCACTCTGATTGGTTGGGACTCTTGTCAATCTTGACAGGAGTCCCATGCAGCCAGCCTATTGGCTGACTGAACAAAAAATTTCTGAATTCAATTTTAAAGACTGTGAGAGATTCTACAGTGCTGTGTAGAACCTCTCACGCTGATAGGCTGTACAGCTGTGTGTCCTCTCTGTGCAGAACCTCTCACACTGATAGGCTGCACAGCTGTGTGTCCTCTCTGTGCAGAACCTCTCACAATGTGAGCTGTCAGTGTGAGGTGTCCTGCAGCTAGCTCAGTGGCATCTCCACTTCCTAGCTGCAGTTTCCCAGTCTGTCTGTCAGACAGACGGGGAAACTACAGCCAGGAGGTGGAGGTACAAGGTCCAATAGTCAGACTTGCCCACACACTACAAGATATTGTCTCCTTGGGACTAATGAAAAGGCCGTGCTTTTGAGGGGGGTGGCCTCCCATCATCTGAACAGAAGGCAGGATCCAGTTTTAAGTTAAAGATCAGGGAACGTGAGTCTGTGCAATGTAGGGGAGTGACCTTCCCTCCCTTCATCCTTACAAGGCTTGTATTAATAATATTGAACTGGATCTAGACACAAATAAAATGGTCTTTTTTACAAAAGATTGGATCCAGACTTCTGAACTTAAAGTGTTTCAGTAGGTTTTCCAACAGAGCTGGGTGCTGGCCATTGCAAATGAGAGGAGGTAAGTATGTAAGCTGTACAGTGAAGGCATGCTAAGCTGTATCCAGACCTCCGGACAGAACGGCTCAGAAATCAGGTAGTGACCTCCCTTTACCTGGAGGTAATCAGATTTCCACTGGCACTGCCCTCAGAACTACAAGTGCAGAAGGGAAATAAGCCTGGATCCGTATTATTATTATTATTATTATTATTATTATGATCTTTTTAAAACTAGTGTTCTTAAACATGGAATAAAATAACCGAATTGCCTTCTATTCATTCAGCATTTTTCTTAATTCCACTTAGAAGATTCTGAAGTGTTTATTTTGTAGCCTAATTATGAGAACAGTTGCATGAATAGGATTACCATCAGTTCTCTCATCTATACAGAAAATACCAGAGATTTGCAAGTTCCTGTATCTAGTAATGGCCAATTGCTCAAAATAACCAAAAGTGTTTTCTGAAGAATGCTTTTACAGAGAACATTTCAGTTAAATTGAATTCAGGCACTCACATAGTTTTGGTTGGAATCTGAAAGTCTGCATATGATATAACTAAGTCCAAGAAAATGAGATTAATTGTGCAATGAATCCAAATGTAACTGATAGACGTGCACAGGAATTTAGTGCTGAACTGAAGCTCTTTTGATTTGGTGAATGTGAATTCTATCCATATGTAGCATTTTTTCTCAACATTTGTGAACCTTTGCCTCCCGCCTGGCAACTTAACTAACATGCACTACAGCTGTTATCTGATGCTTGGTTGGTTATCTAACTTGCAACAAGTTTGCATGGAGAACACTCATTAACTCACGTTGTTTTTTAAAGCCCATAGTATACCACAAATACAGTGAGGTCCATAAATATTGGGACAAATCTCATATTTTGGGCTCTATACACCACCACAATGGATTTGAAATGAAACAAACAAGATGTCCTTTTACTGCAGACTTTCAGCTTTAATTTGAGGGTATTTACATCCAAATCTGGTAAACGGTGTAGGAATTACAACGGTTTCTATATGTGCATCCCACTTTTGAAGGGACCAAATGTAATGGGACAAACTATACAATCCTAAATCAAACTTTCATTTTTTAATACTTTGTTGCAAATCCTTTGCAGTCAATTACAGCCTGAAGTCTGGAACGCATAGACATCACCAGACGCTGGGTTTCATCCCTGGTGATG
>WWET01000703.1:278118-298595 GCA_011038615.1 Limnodynastes dumerilii
CGTAAAATCGCTGTTTTGTACGCACTGCGCATGCACACCATAGAAAATACACACATTAACGTAGTGTAATTGTGAACGTATGGGCCATTCACGTATGTGTCATGTAAATACTTACGTGTGGGCGTGCCAATTTTACGTGAGAACAAAATACGTGTGAAATACGTGAAGTAGGCGGGGGGTTTGTATTTAAAGTGTACAGTATGGGCGTGCTTAGCTGCGTAAATTCGTCTAGGCCATACGTACGTGTGCGTATGACTGCGGTTACGTGGGAAAAAGTTAAGGTAGAGTTTGGAAAGCGTATCTTGACAAAATACGTCTGTGCAAGGAGTGTGCCGAGGGGAGTGTAACGAATTTATGCGCACGAAAATACGCTCCGCGAATAAACGTACGGCACACGTAGTTCTGGATCTACCCCAATGTCCCAATATTTATGGACCTGACTGTATGTATATACTTTGCAACGCATAAAGCAATTGACTGTTATTCGTCCTGTATCCACATTCAAACCTAAAGAAAAAAATGGAGTATCAATAATAATCTCACTTATAAGCGTTCACAGAGTTACATTCATGTCTTTTATTTAGGCAAGTGGGCAGTACAGATGAATAAATGTACAGAAGAGTCTGATATATGTCTTCTTAAAGATAAGTAGTTAAGACCAAAATGAGTATAGCACAAGGCATTCTTTATCCTGAAGAACGTCAATGACACTAGATACAACGGTCTTTGCGCCAGATCCTGAGCTATAGCCGACAGGGGAATTACACACGCTGTGTGCATAATTCCCCTGTCAGCTATGACGCACATCGGCATTACGCGTGCGTACCGGCAGGCATACGTAACTTGGTGAAGTATTGTTTAGAATATAATATGTTTGTTGTGAATATACATGTTTTTGTGCATGTGAAAGTATTAATACTGTTTATGTACATTATGTGAGTTATAAAATGATATATTTTGTAATTATAGAGATTAGTTTGTCGACACTATTTCTTTTCCTCTGTACACTGGCCATCATTCATTCCTAAAGGATCCTAACGCCTCAGATAATTGACTTCTCTCATTTCATGAGCTTTTTCAAAGTGCTTTTTAATCTAGTGGGCAGCTATTCACCTCTGATCTCTATCAGTGTGTAAAAAGCGTCTGTACCTATGGCAACGCCGACTACATTGGAGGAATGTCCCCTGACATAGCAGAGAGTCTGCCATCCGTGTAGAGTAAAACTGGCATCACTCTCCATGCAGACCTTTATTTACCCTAACATTACATCAGTGCTACATAATTCCAACAAAATCATGACACTTTTGGTAAAAGTTTTCACGGGAGTGGTCGGGATGTGTTTTTGTAATTCCCCATTAAAACCATTACATTCTAAAGATTTTATGATATATTACTATATAGCATAAAAACTACAACAGAAAAACAATGATCCTTTCTCACAGAACCACAAAATGCTTGGATGGCCCAACCCCTATCAGATCTAAACCTGTTTGTACATTGTTAAATGCGCATTATATGAATGTTCACAGAAGCACAGATGATGTCAGGAGATAAGTATGCTGTTCTTATGGGAGCTGTCATTATGTCATTGCAGCATGCAATGTTTTTTTTCAGCACCTCTGTTTTTTTCAGGCACTACTGTAAAGCTGGGCACACACTAGAGCGATTATCGGCCCAAACGCACGATTATCTTGGATTGGGCCAAAAATCGCTCAAGTGTGTGGTGCAGATTTATTTTGCAATTTAAGATAAAACGTTTAAAAAACGCTCGTCCGCGATTATCGCATCTTATGGGAATCTTAAATGATTATCGGTTATCGTTAGAAAAATAATGCCGTGTGTGGGCATTTTCGATAATCATTTAAGATTTCCATAGGAAGACACACACTGACAGGCTGCAGCGCTATGTCCTCTCTCCCTACTTACCTCCCCCCGCCCTCCAGGAGTAATGTGAGCGTTGGGACGCTAGAGGACGTCCCCTCCAGCGTCCCAACGCTGCTACTATGGACGCCCGATCGTAGATGCGCATTAGAGCTACGGCCGCCGTACTAGCGACAGCGGCCGTAGCTCAGGATCAGGCCCTATGTCATTGCAGCATGCAGTGCTTTTTTCAGCACCTCTGTTTTTTTCAGGCACTACTGTAAGGCAAAGAAATGACTGGGGACACAACAGTGGTACATATAATGAATTTGGGGCATGGCTGTGAACTATTTAATTACAATGTAGCAATTGAATGAATTTATAACATTATAATATTAACTTCATAAAAATAGAACAGAGCAGTAATCACACGTACTTTTTTGCGTATTTTTAGGAGCGGATTAACAGCGCATGCGTAGTAACTTTTTCCACGCACATTACGTAGTATTTACGCACGTAAGTACATTAGGCACAGACTTGTGAATCAGACTTAGGGAAATATGTACAGAGGGGCATGGTTTTTATATGTACGGTAGAAATTAAGTGAAAGTGGGCGTCCGGCCGAGGGGAGTGTCATGGGTGTTGCCTTGCTATGTGCGTGCATAAAAATGTGCATGTAGTAAATACGGACCTGTGAATCCGGCCCACAGTCGGCACTGAGCTGGAAAAGCCCTACCCTCTGTATTCACCTTCTATATTCCTCCACTATCTCCACTATAGCAGCGCTGCCAGGGCAGACTGGATGGATATGTGACTCTTATCTGCAATCACTATCTATGTTTCTATGACTCCTGCAGCAGTGCTACAGTGACAGCTGGCTCGTCTGTGGTTCTCCACACTGACAGTGACATGGGGCCTGATCCAGACATACGCTCGCAAGCGATCTTACGCTGGTCGTAAGCGTAAAATCGGCAGAAAACGCACTGCGCATGTGCAGAGTGACAACTTCCGGTCGTACCAAAGACCTGTTCGTAGCGGCGATTCAGGCGTCCATATTCTTTGCGTATTTTCCGACGACGGGGCGTGTTTATATTACGAAGTTAGTACGGACGCTGGAGTTAGGGAATTTAGGCGGGGGGAGCCATTTAAATTGTACAGTATGGGCGTGCTTAGCCCGGTACGATTAGCGCGTCGCTACGAAAATTCGTACTGACGCCGGGAAAAGTTAGGGTAGGGTTCAGCTGGCGTACGGAGGTAAAGGTAAGGGGAGTGTCATGGGAGTGAAAGTTTTTACGCTGAAGCGGTAATACGCTCCGCTCTCATGCGTAGGTCTGGATCAGGCCCATGGTGACAAGTGTAAATGATATGTTCTATGCATGGGACAAGACCCACCCCCTCTATCTGACACGCCCATCTCTATGTGTGTCGTTTTTTTTCTGTGGCAATGGCAGTTTGATATGTGGCTATACTTATGTTGGCAGCACAGGGCACTAAACACATATGCACATATGCTACAATTTCAATTGTGATAGTACCACACATGCTGACTAAAAATGTGTCCATCAACAGCTTTGAACAGTGCAAACAGTTCATTTTATAGACTAATATTGCGACGGGTCACTTGAACTTTGGCTAAAAAGAATACATTCTACTTTTTATTAATTTGTTTATTCTAAAATATGTACAGAAAATTAAGGTTAAATACATAGTTGTTGAAATATGCTCTGACAGGAAACACACTTTGGAATGCACATCCTGTTTAAGGATAGAAAACAAATATAGCAACATACATCATTATCTACACTGTACATATACAGACATGTCTTCCACGTGGGGTACAGCAGAGAGGTTCTTTCTGGAACGCCATCATGTTTGACAGACTTAGGTAAATCATCTGCAGGATGACTGAGAAATCTGTTGTGAACTCTGAGAAATACTATGTGAACTTGTCCTGGGGACAGATCATGGGTGGTATGTGCAGTGCTGGAGGCTGGATGAGTAAGAGAAGATCAGGAAGTCACACAAGCCTGCCAGGAAAATTATTAAGAGCAAGAAAATAGAAAATGAATCTCATGCCTGAGGTTATTACTCCAAACTTCTGAGTGATTATTTTATCTGCAGCATTCAGAATTAGCAGTCTGATAAGAAAGTTGCTTAATCTTTACATTGCCTTCTGTTGAATCCCTTGTCACTGAACTGTCTGTTGATAAATGGTGACTAGAGAAACTATTAATCTATATATTTTTTTTTAAATAAATGTATTTAAACAGAGCTGTGAATAATAATGCCACAATATTGTGATGACAGATCACGCACACCACAGAATAAAGCAAACATCTGCCATTCAATTATGGTAGTCTGTCACCTCCAATACCTTAAAACCAGGACAAACAAAAATATTAACAATATATAAGTAGGACACAAAGAGCACTTTAATCAGAGGAGGCAAAATGAAACTGTCCAAAGAGAATAAGAGTTAAAGGGCCAGATCCAGAGACTAGAAAAGCAGTTGACTTACATACACTACAGTACGTACGTAATCCGACTGTGAATTGGTAATGCTCAGTACACAAGAGAAGGGGGGAAGAGGCACCAGAAAACATGAAATTATATAACCAAAGTGTTTATACAAGTGGATGCAGCCGCTGTAGTTTAAATTACATGTAGACACCAAACTAAAAGAAACCCATTAACCCGAGAAGACACATGGCAAAGGGAACAGTAAACTACTTCTAGCAGCACACACCTGAAAATCACACAAATCACTGCCCAAGAATCTAATCCAAATAAAACATACTGTGTAATTAGTAGCCTTAAAATCAAACTACAAAGTCAGCAGACTAAATACACAGAAAAACCAACATATGGCTGCATAAACAGCATCTTGTGACAAATATTGATGGTCATGTAGATAGATCCAAATCCCTCTTATGCTAAACATAGTAAAGCTTTCCCTATCCTGGACAGAACTAATAGCCTCATGGCTACACTTTGCCATCCTAGCAGTACCTTTCCACCCATAGCTTAAATCAAGTGACATAAGCTAGTATTCAGGTACATCATGAGAGTCCAGGCCAGTCATGAACAGTGGAGTAGATCGTTATAATTATATAGGATTCTGACGCACATTTCGCCCTTCAATGGCTTTTTCAAAGATGCTGATCAGTGTAGCTTGTGTAATCCATTAAATAGCTTGTCTTAATCAGGTACGTTCAGTGATTGTTGGTGGTGATTAGCGCACCTCAGGACACAAACAAGCAAATGTGAAGGCCAATAAACTGCAAAAATCATCATTATATCATCCTGGTGCTGTTTAGAAATAAAGTACAAGTATAAATGTATCACAATGTTACACTTTAAACAAATATTGCACATATGATATATAGATATATAGATATATACAAAGAAGACACCCCAGCACTCTTACAATTAACCAGCAATGAACCACCATAACATTCTATCTTTAAATAAAAGTCAGAGAATTAGTTACATATATCTGCAGATACATGATAAGCCACCAGCCACTTACAGGGCTTCTCTGTTTTGGTGGTCCTAACTCTAAAACTGTCAGATCCCCGGAGCACAGAACACAGTGCTCTGAATGGTAAGTAACCCCACTCCCTAACCCTAAATCATCCCCCAACAGCCTAACCATATGTCCCCCCAGCAGCCTAACCCTAAGTCCCCCCAAAGCCTAACCCTGGGTCCCCCCCACAGCTTAACCTCAAGTCCCCCCCTCCGCAGCCTAACCATAACTCCCCCCCCAGCCAAACCCTAAGTCCCCAGAGAGGGTTACTCACCTCTCTGGGGGTCTGGTCCGGCGGTGCCGCTGGTGGCTTTTCCGAAAATGAATGGGTGAGTATGCAAATTGCATGCTCATCCATTCTTTTAAAAAAAAATTCTGTGGTATATCACATTTGAATTAGGGAAAGCCGAAAAAGGGACTTTTGGCTGTCCCTATTTCGCAATGTGAAGTTGTTGCTGGGACTCGCAACGCTTGTGGCGGTCCCATTATATAACACAAGTTTAAAATAATATGCTTTTCAAATCTAAAATAAGTGTAAAATCATGTCCTCAAATGAAAACTACAGAGAAGAAGAATGGCAGCAGCGCACGAGTCGTCGTCGCAGGCCCTCTCGCCCAAAGCAGAGGCTGACTCCCCCACGTTGATTACTGCTCCACACATGATGCAGCTTCTGTAAGACCTTGGTGTCTTCCCCCATGAAGTTTGGAGCAATTCTGGAGACTCAGCTGGGAGTATCCCCTCCGCACTTTGCCTAACCTTGGACTGAGCTACAGACATTGTAGTATCTTGAAAGCGGGTTAAAGTATCACTATTGCCAATTTCCTTACCTTGTTTGCCCTCTTTTCTCTCTGCCCAGAGTTCTCCTGCTAATCTGTCTTTTGTTTATAAGATGGTTTCACTACCTTTACCGTATTATGTTATACGAACCTGTTAACTAGAAAATATGCTGTGCGCATTATTTGTTGTTTACCAACCGGTTACAAGGGGTTGGTCCCATGTTTACCCCAGTGTTCAAATCCGTTAGGAACCTTGAGTAATGGGCACTAGGCCCAGTTACTACACCCCTAGCGGTGACAATCTTTGGTACCAAAGCAACGCCTACTGGCTGTGGGCGGCTTTGCTGCCATTTTTTCCATTTTCTATTTTTCCTGCTACTATAACTCCCTCCCTCTCCCCCCTTTTCCTTCCCTCCTACCCCTCTGCGCTGACTAAAAGCTCTAGATGACGCAATGTCCGTACTTCTTTCAAGGTTGCTAGAAAAGTCCAAATGACACACACGCACTTACAAATAACTCCCTATGGCTAACTCCCCTGAGCGCTTGAAGGTCCTTACCCTTAATGTACAGGGCCTAAACATACCTGAGAAAAGGTCCTCCCTGCTTAGCTTCCTCCACACAGAAAAGGTTGACTTGCACTAGTCCAGGTAACTCATTTCTGGAAGACAAAGCATCCCCAAATACATGACCAATTCTACCCCTCCTCTTTCTATGGCTGCTACTCTGGAGGCAAGTCCAGAGGAGTGGCCATAATTTTCTAAAAAAGAACTCCTATCACGGACATGCAAACATTTGACCTGGGGGATGGAAGGGGTTTACTTGTTAAGGGGAAAATATTTGGCCTCCCATACACGTTCATTAATGTTTATGCCCCAAATACTAACCAGCTTCGTTTACTTACCCAGGTCCTGGAATGAGAAGAGGCCTTAAAGAAGGGCACTCTGGTCCTAGGCAGAGATATAAATTGTACACTGGATCCACGCGTCGACTCCACCTCGGGTGCACCAAGCACCTCCCAGAGAGATCTGAGGGGTGTCAGACGGGTTCTTCATGAGCACCAGTTTGTCGATGCCTGGCGCCTCCTCCATCCAAATGTAAGAGACTACACTTTCTACTCTCGCAGGTACTCTACTTACACATGCATAGACTATATATTCTTACCCCACTCTATTTTACACCACCTAGTAGAAGCAACTATAGGTAACATCACCTGGTCCGACCACGCCCCAGTCTCAGTCACACTGGAAGTAAGTAGAGAAAACTTTAGGGACTGGACCTGGTGTTTTAATGAGACCTTAATTCACGATCCTCACACTTCTAAAACATTAGAAGAGGCCCTAGATGCTTACATTACTGAGAACTGATAGAGCTGAGACATCCCGCACTACACTTTTGGAAGCACATAAATGTGTTCTGAGAGGTCATTGCATTAAGTTGGGGTCTTACCTAAAAAAAACAGGGGGCATCCCGCCGTACTACTCTCCTTGCCAAAATAAGGGAGTTGGAGACAGCCCACAAGTCCTCTGGAAGTGACTTAACATTACAAGAGCTTACCTCTGTGAGACAGGAATTAAAAGACATTCTCCATCACCAATCCAAACACGCTCTCCTGCGTTGTAGATCCAAATTCTTTCAGTGGGCCAACAAACCGAGCAGGATGCTTGCTCAGTCGCTTAGAGCACAGAGGGCAAGCACATTCATCCCAGCAATTAAATCCCCCGGTCGGGAACACTCTCTTCCTAGACAAAGCCATCGCCAGCACCTTCAGAGACTGTTACACAACGCTTTATAACCTCTCCCCCCCCCCTCCACTCAAGCCGACTTAGAACTCAAACGTTCTCAGATCACCGACTATTTGACGGCATGTAACTACCCGCGCTTATAACCCAGTATCCTGGAATCACTTGAAACACACTTTACAGTGCAGGAGTTGGATGCAGTCTTGAAAGATCTTCCTAATGGGAAGAGTCCGGGCCCCGATTGGTACACTACCCCTTATTACAAACACTTTCGCATTAAACTCCTTCCTATGATGCTAGCAGCGTTTAACGAAATGTCTGTGAACAAACCATTCTCAGCCAAATCCCTATCGGCTCATATTACTGTCATCCCTAAGCCGGGTAAGGATCCTTCCCAATGTCCAAGTTATCGCCCCATCTCTCTTCTTAATCTTGACATTAAAATTTTCACCAAACTACTAACGAACCGACTTAACTTAATCCTTCCCTCAATCATACACAACGATCAAGTCGGATTTGTACGAGGACTAAATTGATTAACCTTGTCCATCATGTCAGACTTCACAACATACCAACCATCTTTCTTTCAACCGACGCCGAGAAGGCGTTTGACAGGGTGGACTGGGACTTTCTTTTCGGGGGCTTTGGAGCATTTGGGTCTGGGTCCCACTTGCGTTGGGAGAATAGGGGCCCTCTACTCCAACCCTTCGGCCAGAATCAGGATTATTGGGGGCCTTTCTGATTCATTTCAGATCACTAATGGCACCCGCCAGGGCTGCCCCCTCTCCCCACTTCTATTTGTCCTTGGTATGGAGACACTGGCTCTCACGCTCCGTGGGAGCCCAGACGTCAGGGGGATCAAAATCAAAGACAGGGAATATAAATTAGCACTATTTGCTGATGACCTCTTATTCTCCCTCACTAACCCTGTAACCTCTCTCCCACCCTTACTTAAACTATTCCAACAATTTGGGTATATCTCGAATTTCAAATTCAACATGGACAAATCTGTAGTGATGAACATCAACCTAACTAGGGGACAACAGACAGCTCTAGCACAGAACTTCCCCTTTAAATGGGAACAGATCAGAATGACCTACCTGGGCGTTAACATTACGCCAGACCCGTCACACCTCTTTTCTGCTAACTCCCCCCCCTCCTATCTAGAATAGAAAAGGACCTTGCCACCTGGTCCGCTAAACAGTTTTGTGCTTCCACGCATCCTATATCTTTTCCAAACCCTCCCAATTCATCTCCCCAACACCTTTTTCAAAGCGGCCCTGGGCATAATTCGATCCTTTGTTTGTCAAGGTAAACTCCCCAGGTGTAGAATGGATGTATTATATTGCAGTAAATTGAGAGGTGGGCTCCAACTCCCTTATCTACAGGGCTATTACTGGGCAGCCTTAATGACCAGAGTGGTTGAGTGGACAAGGCCTGCAACACTGAAGCAATGGAAAGAACTAGAATCTGAGACAGCTCCCGTCCCGCTAGCATCCTTGCCCTGGCTTCCCTCTCTACCACACTCCCAACATCCTACTATAGGCCCCACACTCTCCTGCTGGAAAAACCTCCGCATGAAGGCAGAACTATCTTCCACACACTCACCTTTCACTCCACTCATACACAATTCAGAATCCCCCCCAGGCCTATCACCCAAGAACTTTCTACACTGGCCCATCGAGGATGGCCTCCAGGCTCGACGGCTGGTGCGGGGAAGGGCTCTGTTGTCTTTCCAGGAGGCCCAGGATCAGTTCTCCCTCCCACGGTCTGACTTCTGGAAATATCTAGGAGTCCGACACTACTTGATGCATGGTGGGTCGCTCATGAGGTGGAGTCGACCGCTGACGCCTTTTGAAAATCTCTGCACTGTGGAATCTGCTCCGTTATGACTACTCTCTAGCATATACAAACAAATCGTTGACGGCTTCTTCAGAGCAGAGCTTAGATATGTAGAGCACTGGAACAGAGACCTCCGCCTACCACTTTCGGAGCCAGACTGGAGTAAGATCTTTTTAATTACGTCTAAATGTTCCCGGAGCATCTCCATAGTAGAAACCCAGTTTAAGGTCCTGTCCAGATGGTACAGGGTGCCCTCCTTGATTCAAAGTTTCCTCCCATCCTACCCCGACACCTGCTGGCGTTGTCAAGCGAATGTGGGCACATACATGCGTATATGGTGGGATTGCCCCTTCCTTGACAATTTCTGGCAGGATGTTCGGGCGACAGTGGGTAGAGTATCTCAACTAGCAGTTCCCCAAGGCCCGGAGTTTTGGCTCCTATCCCTTTCAGACATTCCCCTTAAAATATATAAAAAATCCCTTTTGAAGCACCTGAATAATGCGGCCAAAGCTATCATCCCCATCAGATGAAACTCTCCCACTCTCCCTACACTGAAAGATTGGTTCCAAAAAATAGATCACTATATGCTAATGGACGACATTATCTCAACCTCTGACGGATTATATCCAGAGTTCCGGGATACCTGGTTCTCCTGGATGGAATTCCAACTAACCCCAGAATACACCTCAGTAATGAGCACTCAGGTGAGAACCGCGCCAGATCCTTATACCCCTTAATGATGCAACTTACGGTTTTATCACCTCACTAGGAAAAGCCACTGAATAATTATGTCCAACCACAGTGCAGACGTCATTGTCAGTCCTCACCTACTCCATTTAACGCTTTAAGGTCAGCTGCTCACATCCCCATTCCCCTTCCTCTCTTCTCCTCCCTTTTTCTTTCTTGCCCCCCTCCTTTGATTTTACTTAGTCTTTTGTAGTACTTAATGAAAGGACTAAAATAGTTGTACTTGTTATAAGTATCATTTATTTACATGTTGCAACAGCTGTATAAATGTTACCAATTTATTGTGACATCCTATTTCATCCTTCAATAAATAAAGAATTTATTACAATTTCTTAAAAAAAAAACTACAATTGATTTTTTTTATTATTTATAACATTATCATAGTTTTCCTTTTTTAGGTAATTCAAGTGCAGTGCATAAATACATTAACCTGGAATAAAGATTTTCTACTCTACTTTATAGCTTTCCAGTATGTCTTATGCATATAATAAAATGTTTTACCTGCATCAAATAAATGTGTATGTGGGGGGAGAGGCGCTGGTAAGCTGGGTAAGTGAAGTGAGGCACCTGAACAGAATGGAAAGTCCAAATATACAGAGGTTGTTCCAATTCTAATCCAATTCTAATCATAGAGTAAATTAAACTCCCTTTTCTAAGTTGCTTAAACATTAAATTCTTTAATGATATGATAAACACAGAAGGAGTAAAATAGACAAAATAAGCCTTAATACATCATGATTAAACAATGTAAAATTGCACTCAAAACAATGAATAAAACAAACAAAACACAAGTAGTGGATTAAAAGTTCAGTCCTTGTACCAGAAAAAGAAAGGAAACCACCATAGTATGAAAGGAACCACAAAAACTCTGGGACAATGGCTGAAGAAAAACACATGGATACACTGTAGAGGACTGCTAGAAAATGGGAGACTGAAGCTGCCGACTGACCCAATTTGGGCACCCTTGCCCTTCCTCAAAGTGATGACGGCAGTGTTAAAGACCAGAGCATTTGTGCGGCCCTCCCCTCGCATTTCCAGTGGTGCATTTCAATTAAAGTAATGAGGTAAATTGCTGAAGGAGTGTCCATAATTAGGACCATTCATGTGTTGTAATTGATTCTTCAATGTGAACATCAGTGTTAAGAGGAACAATGATAAGGTGAATATTAATCCTGCTGATGCTCTTCTGTGGATGCTCCTCATTAATCAGTGATTGAAACTACACGGGTCCTTCACTAAAAGGTGATAAAACTTCAACTTGCCAGCTGAGAATCCTACATAAAGTTATATACGGCAATTCACTGAGAATACTAACATAGCGCAACCTACTGAGCTTAAATGACCTAATCAATTTGACAAAACACCAAGACCAACACAATGCAAATCAAAAAGGTGCTATTAAAAATAACATGTAGTAATATGAAGAAGGTGAAATTCCCACCAGATACCAAGTGTGCTGGAAACAATAATAAGGACTGGTGATAAAGCACAGTGCAGTGAGACCATTCTTTCAGCAAAAAGCGACCAATATATATATTATGTGTGATGACTAAATAATGTGTAAGTGTATCGATATTTAATATAAACCCAAAAGTGATAAGAAGAGGCCATACAATCAGCCAGTCAATCGATAGGAAGGATCATGATTTAAGATAGGTAATTAATATATGCCTTTCCCAACATTTATAGTAAGGATTAAACAGGTAATAATACATTCATCAATAAAAAATTATAAAAATAGAATAATAATATCATACCTCATCAAGAAGGTGATTCCTAGAGTGTTATTATAATAATTCCACTTCAAGCACCTGGTAATACTAGGGGAGTCTCCCATACAAGTACTGGCCAAGCCTAACCCTATATTGCTTCCAAGATCATATGAGATTGGGCATATTTAGGGTGGTTTGGCAATAAGACATTGGTAGATATTCTCAGATTGGTTTCCTGCTTCTCAAATTTGTGGGAAATGGTATAGAATATTATTTGAAATAACGCCCCTCACAGAGAATGCCCTGTCTGGAAAATAAATGTATGACCTCAGCATGTGTCAAAAGAACTATTCCTTGAGCCACTGTGCTTCCAACTAAACTTTATTTGGCTCTCAGCTGGTTACATTAAATCCATTTAATTATGCTGAGTTCCTTCATCTAGTACTTTTACAAAAAAGCATTCAATAGCATTTCCCACAAATTTAGAAGCAGGATACCAATATCAGAACTAATATCTGCCAATTTTTTTCCTATTGCCATACTACCCTGAATATGTCCAAGATCAGATCAGATCCGAGCAGAACTGCTGCTCTCCTCCCATAGCCCCTCACTACCATGCGTAACCCCTTCTGTATTGCTGGGTTTGGGCATGCAGATTTGATGGGTTGACCCCCTTCTACAAAGTTCTGTTTGAAAGGACTTAAGAAATGTAACATCTGTCACTCGAATGATTGTCCAATCCTTAATATGAATAATGGGATAGGCATATATTAACTACCTGTCTTAAATTATGATCCTTCCACTAGATTTGTTGATGTTATGACCTCTCCCATCACTCAATTTAATCATGTTATTCTAGCCATTTTTGCTTTTTGTTTTGTTTATAATCATCTAATTTTAGCCCTTTATGTGCGACTACCAAGCTCATTTAAGATCAGTAGAGTGCACTATGTTAGTATTCATTGTGCTTTGCTGTATATAACTTTATGCAGGATTTTAAGCTGGAAAATTGAAGTTTTAGTAACTATTAGTGAAAGACTTCTGATATTCCAATCACTGATTAATGAAAATCACTTACAACCTAATGAGCATCCACAGCAGAACATCATCAACGGGTATAATCTTCACCTTATCAATGTTCCTCTAAACACTTACTGGATATTGGAGACACATTTAGAACACATCAATGGGACTAATTATGGGTATTCCTTCAGCTAATTACCTCATTACTTCAATTGACATCCGCCACTGAAAATGTGAAAAAAGGACTGCACAAAGGACTGCACAAGTTTCCAATGCAACTACAGGTTAGTGCACGGGAGGGGATGTAATTAAACAAAGTAATCTTAGGGTTAGGCTGCAGGGAGGGGGATGAATGGGAGAAAGGGAGACTTATTGTTAGGCTGCAGGAGGGGATGGATCGAAGAAGGGAAGTCTTAGGGTTAAGCTGTGAGGAAAGGAGTCTTTGGGTTAGGCTTCAGGGCAGGGAATACAGGGAGAAGGGGAGTCTTAGAGTTAGGCTGCTGGGAGGTGATGAAGCCTAGAAGGGGAGACTTAGGGTTAAGCTGCGGGGAGGTGATGGAGCCTAGAAGAGGAGACTTAGGGTTAGGCTGTGGGGAGGGGATGGATTGGAAAAGGGGTGTCTTAGAGTTAGGCTGCGGGAAGGAAATGGATCGCATAAGGTGAATTTTGGGGTCTCGCTATGGGGAAATGAGGGTTAGGGTTAAGGTAATAGAAGGGAAGGGTTAGGGTGAGCATTAGCATAAGGATGGGGTTGGGGAAATAGGGATCACTGCTTACCTGTCTGTGATGGAGCAGATAGTTTCAGTTGAGCTCACTCCTCGCAAATGTGTGAAAACGGCCCTTTTGAAAAAGGGCTGTTTTCAGGGTGAACCACACCCCTTTACAGCAGCCGCCATCCTGTTGCTCCCTCCAAACAATGGTAGTTTTCATTACTACTCTGGTCCGAGGACTGATCTTTTAACCCACTGCTTGTGTTTTGTTTGATTTTTTTTTTGAGTGCTATTTTATCATGAAGGTTTACATTGTTTTATCATGATATTTTACTAATATTTTACTAATTAAAGTTTGTTTTGTTCATTTTATTCCCTCTGTGTCTGGAGCAAATAACTGAATTTAAAGTTTAAGGAACTTTAAAATGGCCCTTTAATGGATTAACTCTATCAAGACTATGATTGTTATTAGAACAATCTCTGTATTCCTTGCCCAACTTACCAGCGCCTTTCCTGAACATCTATACCTTTTTCTTATTTTAAGTCCTTGGAAGCTGTAGACCATCCTGGTGTGATAGAGAGGCTGCAGATTAATATTTCAGTGCACTATACCTCTATACCCTCAAAGTTGCACCTTTGCAACAACTGAAAAGAGGAAACATTGGTGTCTAGAAGTATGCAATGTCATCCATTTCAGTATAAAATATTGTGATATAAGACATCTCTGTGACTAAACCATAGACCATTATGTCAAGTAAGTCATCTTCTGTGATACCAAAGATCAAGATACTATTTCTATTGATCTTAACTGAGGAGTTACCACCATAGTGAAAGCTGTGATGTTATTAATTGTAATGTCACCCATCCTGATGTCTACAGAGTCACACGTTGAAAAGTCTTTATTGATTTCACTCATTGTTATCTACATTAAGTACCTACTGTACAGTGTGATGTCAGTTTGGCAACACTTATTGTCAGGGCTTTTTTTGTCATCAGATGCACCGGAACGGCGTTCCGGCATCTTTTTCAGTACAGCGGGACAGTCCCGCTTTCGGGGTACTGTCCCGCTGTCCTGTCCAACTCTCGGGACAAAGTTGTTTTTTTGTTAAAAGCCTGTGCCGCTGTATATGTAGCAGAGCTTAACAGTGCAGTACAGGTAATACAGGTCTCGTATGGGAGCCAAACCTGTTACTGCGAATAGCCTATGCGGTCACTGCCATTCTAGCAACAGATTTGGTCCTACAGGGCTCCCGTAGGAGCCCTGTATTACCAGTACCGCACCACATGACCGCAGACCAGCAGAGGGAGTGCCACGGACGAAGGACAATGGAGGCTGGATATTAAAAGGGGCAGACAATGGACGCTGAACATTACAAGGGGCAGACATGGAGGCTGGACATTACAAGGGGTACAATCATAAAAAATTTAAAGGGGGTAAAAACTGAAACTTATGAGGGGGCTGCAATAAGGTCTGAAAAATTATAGGGGGGCTGTAATAAGGGCTGATGAGGGGTGAGTTCCTGCAATGGTAACTAGAGTACTAGTATCTGCCTCTAATGTCATTTACTACCTGTATCCCTGTGTGTTTGTCCAGTTCTGCCTGTTGGAGAGCTGAGTATCCTTGTGACACTCCTATGCTGGGACTAGTCGCGCATGCTCAGTGCTGGTTTTGGTGATATTTTTCGGATCACAGTATTTGTCACATTTGATTGGATTACATTGTCCTACTTTTATGCTGACTGCCATTTATCATGTATTCCCTTTTAATGGGGTAATGTTTTACTACTTGAATTTTACATTCTAGTTTAATATGTTATTAGACTGTTAGAGTACAAGGTTTTATTTGCATTGGAATTTTATCTCACACTATGCTCCTTATGTGATGCAGATGTGCACTGTACTTTGAATAAAGACAAAGTATTGACCTGTCTTTGGAATCAGCAAGGGCATCTCAGTGAAAACTACACATTATATTACTGGTGAGTGTAAAAATAGAATGTAACTTACAAAATTATATTTCCCGGTATGTTAGGTCTTGTTATACACGGAAATAAAAAGTTTCACTATGATATGCTAAGTATAAAATAACATTGTAACAATCTTATTTGTTAACAACTGAAAAAACTGAAACTGAAAATAATACAGTGAATCGGGAAATATTTGAGTAATCACTATACTGAGGTCACGCTGATAGCCCAGGACTAATACACACAAATATCACACACATGATATACACTAATTACTGTACACAGCTCATCTTAATATCACACTATTACAAATGTATCTCTATACATAAGCCACATTGATGGCACTTACTTCATAGAACTGACCACCATTTACAGGTAACACCTTATATACTATACACTGATTTAAATACAAATGTCACACTGATATCAAACACTTGACAGACATTGATCACTATAAACAGGTTACAACAATGCACTTTACTAGTATTTGTTAGCCCTGGTAGCAGATGCAGACCCACCGCTGCTAATGATCTTAAGTAGAGGCAGGTCAGGCAATGTGAGCAGTGGGATACTTGTGTGTCACATAACCTTCATATCAGTATCACGCTACTCAGTAGGGGTTAGAAAGATTCTGGGGGTCAGAGAGACACATTATGAGAGAGTAAGGGCTAGAGAGACATATATTAAGCAACACATACTGATAATACTGATTTATTTATTTTTTTACATTGCTTGGATCTATTTTATGTTTTTAGTTTCATTTAGAGCCATGAGTTTGCTAACAAGGTCACAGGTCAGATACAACAAATACAAGGAAAAAATAAAAACAAAATAGTTTTTATTTTTTAAGCTTATATAACATGAATACAACATTCAAAAGAAGATTGTAATAATTATAGAGTCAAAGTTAATCTTAATTCAAAATTGGTCAAACAATTGCAATAAATTATTCTTTTAAAAAGTACCCTATAAAGAGACTGGAGATGTATTTGGATCTGTATCTGAGGCATACTTGTTTTTCAATGAGTAATCATTATCACCTGCTCTGTCTCAGGTGCATAGTCCTGTATACAGCAGTAAATGTGACATTCTTTCAGTCTGCATGAGCAGAACTTACATCTTCTGTATTTACTATGTTGTGCCTGCATTGCAAATCCCCCTCCTTCATTTTGGTTTATCAGTCATCATGTGACAGTTAATTTAGTAATTTTGCACTTATGTATATATTTACATTATGAACATGCTCAGAGTAAAATCACAGGAGATACACCAATATAGATACAGTAAATATACTCTTTTATAGTCCTATAGTTTTTGTATTGCTTCCTACAGAAAAGTTTGTGTTTCTAGCTCCACAGAAGATAGTACTTTTCCTGGTTCAGCTCTAGATGGTCTTACACAACAAAGCATTGTTTTATCCACTCTGGTTGTGTTTTCATTAATATTCACAGTATAAACTAATATTTAGTTAAAAAAAAAATTGTGTTGTAGAAACTGTTTTCTGTAACTCAATTAAGGAAGTCTTGTTTCCATGGAAACCATTACTATTTTGTTAAATATAAATCACACAGTTAACTTACAAAACTGACACACTCAAACAAACAAAAACTGAAACACTCAAACAAAACACATGTAGTGAATTAATATTATTTATCCTCTGGTGTAAAACATTATTCATTTGTTATATTGTCTTGCATAAGATCAGACAAACACAGTATTTATTAATACATGAAATTCAGAAAACAAATAATAGCATGCTGAACAGAATGTTATTTTTTCTTTAGTTTTGTCAAGTCGTATTGAGAAAATCACAACACAAATAAGCCTGTCATAAAGCATGGGTCTTACTGTGTGAGAGGTCATCTCTCGGTGGCACTCTCTGGCCGTGCCCGTGACTCTCCATCAAGGAGGTGCCACTCTCCATAGTGGCAGCCTCCCCTCCAGCCTCCTGTTGCCTTGTGGTTCTGTCATGGTGCCAAGCTGTGGCATCCTCTGGTGCATGGGTGCTGCCATATTGGATGAAGTCTCCTGATATATTCAGCTTATCGGATTCCTGCTCCTAAAGTCACATAATCCGACCCTCCAATCCTGGCAATTCTATTTAAATGTGGAGCAATGTCTAAACAGTGCCACAACAACTTTGTCATTCAAGGTGCCTGGTCCTCTTTTGGTGAGAAGCACTTCTACTTATTCAAGTCCAAGTCTAGTCTGTTCCTATCCAATTCAGTCTGGTCAAGTCCAATGCCAGTCTGTTCCATTCCAGTTAGTTTGGTCAAGTCAAGTCCAGTCTGTTCCAGTCCAGTTCAGTCTGGTCAAGTCCAAGTCCAGTCTCTTCCAGTCCAGTTCAGTCTGGTCAAGTCCAAGTTCAAGTCCAGCCTGTTCCAGTCCAGTCCAGCCTGTTCTAGTCCAATCCAGCCGGTTCAGTTCAGTCCAAGTCCAGCCTGTTCCTATCTACTACAGCATAGCACATGAGCAAATTCTATATAAGGCCGTCCAGCTTCTGCTACTCTGGTGAGCCCCCTCCCCCGAGAACCCAGAGCAGATACCCAACCCAGTCAATCCGTAATAAGGCCCAACTTAAATTATTTTTAAAATGTAAGATTTGAGGGGAAAACTTAATTCACAATGTAGCAGAATAACAATTGTAACTGTATTTTCATCATTCAAGTGAGTGGCTGTGGTTCGGTATGATTTAATTCATGATAGGTAAAATATAATGTGTAACATACAATAGTTGAAAATAGTTACAAAAGTCTTTAATATTATTGGTCTGGATTCAGACATCGGTGCGTTTTACATATGCATGGAGGTTTGGTAAACCCAAACGGAACTGGAAAGCTAACCCCTACTGAAAAATGTAAATACCCCCCTCGCCAATCTTACGGAGTAATTTCATATGTCTAGAGATCGGTTTTGTAGCATCTGGTGTGTACATGCACACTGCCAGATAAACAACAGATTGCAGAAGTTAGGTGTCCTACAGACCTCTGAATACAGATTATTAATATTATTGGGCTGGATCCAGTCTTAAGAAGTAGCTTGAAATGAAGAGAGGAAGGTTGATTTCAGGGGGAGTCAAGTTAATTGTATTCTTTGCATGTAGGGATATATCTTTGAATTGCTTACTGCACAAATATACTGACCAGCTTTACTATCACACTGGGAAACGCCATCTCTTAGCTCTAATACTGTTTGCAACAGATGAATTATGACTCCCCTGCAATCAACATGGTTTAGCCCAGGAGTAACTTTCCTCTCTTAGGACCTGATTCACACTTAAAAATCTTCTTAAAATAAGAACTTAAAGTCACTCCAGGGCAAAACCATGTTGTCAAGTTAATTGTATTCTTTGCATGCAGGAATATAACTTTGAATTGCTTACTGAAAACAGATACTGACCAGCTTTACTACTACACTGTTATTTAGACTTGTGCTGGGAAACATCACCTCTCAACACTAATACTGTTTGCAACAGATGACATATAACTCCCCCTGCAATCAACATGGTTTTTCCCAGGAGTGACTTTAAGTTCTTATTTTAAGAAGATTCTTAAGTGTGAATCAGGTCTTAAATTTCAAGTTCCTTCTTAAGTGTGGATCCAGCCCATTATTATTAATAATAACGGGCCAGATCCTAAACTATGTATGCTAGTGATTTGTATTTACTGCGCATGTGCACGGCAGCTGTTATGACACGTAACGCTGAACGTATGTACCATCAGCGTAACTATGAATGAAGAGGCGGGGGCATCCATATGACACCCGTAGTTACGCTTTTTAGACGTAGGGAGGCATTTAAATTGGACAGCATGGACTGGGTTAGGCCATAACGTACGTGAATTAATTACATACGTCAGTACTTACGCTTTGAAGAGTTAAGGAAGGGTTTGGGAAGCGTAAAATGGGCAAAGTATATACGAGTGCAGGGAGTACCTAGGGGAGTGCATAGAAAATACGATAGCGTAAATACGCTACGCATTCTAACGTAGGTCTGGATTTACCCCAATATTATTATTATTATTATTATTATTATTATTAATAATGAATAATAATAAATATAATTTTCTGTGCATACGATTAAAGTGTGTGTGTGTGTGTGTGTGTGTACAATGCTATATAATAGGAGATGGTATGTGGTATGGTACCACTGTATAAATTCATTTTAGAATAGTATCTAAAAGTTCTTAAAGTGAGGACAGACAACTAGAAATTGACGGTTGATGTGTGTTGCTGCAGCTTATAAATTTAGCTTTCTAATAAAATGTCTGCACAATGTCAAATTGATTTGTGACTGACATATTATGGGCACAGGACAACATTGAAGGTTAAAAGACAAGTGACTGAAAACAGCAACTCAGAGCTATAAGCTGAAAATGGCCAGTCTGACAAATATCAAACACCAATAATAGAAGTTAAAAAGTAAAGATTATAAACAAATCAGGTTTGTACCACTCACAGATGCCTAGAAAAATAAAAGTACTAGTTACCATCTATACTGGCAGAGAAAATCAAATAGGTATATATAAAAAATATTAAAAGGAAGTGTGGGAGAAGGACAGAAAATCAATTCCTGCT
>WWET01000703.1:309125-322137 GCA_011038615.1 Limnodynastes dumerilii
CATGCGCCGTGCGTGTACGGCGCATGCGCGACTATTTTACTGCATCGTCGGTGCTTCACATACGAGTGAAGCGCCGGGGATACAGTGGAAACACTCACCGGACATCGTGAGTCTTCACGATGAAGGTGAGTGTTTATAAATCTGGGGAGTGAAGTGTCCAGGCTCGCTGCGATGATAAGCGAGCCTGGATCACTATCACTCCCCAGATTTATGCGCTGTCTATAAATAGAGCCCATAGTAGGGAAATGAAAGCAGTGGTTTGGGAATTTGAAGACTTACATGAAAAGGATTGTACAATAAGGTCATTCCTAATCTGCCTCCCCCCCTAAGTTGTATGCATGTCACCCAATGGTAAACTTAACGCTGCTTGCTCACTGTCTACTTCCACCACCTCTGGTCTGGGCTGATGTAAAGCTAAAATATGAAGCAAGCCAGCACAATATCTGCCACCTTTGCAGGGGAGTAGAGTAACACACCACCAGATTTATCAAGGCACCTAAACCTGGTTTTCAATAGGCCACGCTATATCACTCCTCTAGTGGATATGTGCGCCTCATTATATTTGTGCTGTGCAGGAGTTACAGGGTGCAGCAGAGGGGTCATCAGCCAGGAGCGACACCCATATCCTCAGTCCTCTAAAAGGTGAAAATAAAAAGAGATTTGTTTTAGTTTCTACATTAATGTTTGTCTAATTATACACATGTTATGCATTTCATTTACCAACACACTCACTTACCCAACAGCCATCCCTCAGGCATTTGTCCATTTTCAAATCTGGTGAAAATGGATGACTGTCTCAGAATATAGGTGTCATGACAAGAGCCTGGATAGCCAGCAAACACACTCATTATTCTCATGTTTGCATCACAGACCATCTGCACATTGAGGGAATGGTAGTGATGGCGATTAATGTACAGATACGCCTTACTCCTCGCTGGTCTCAGCGCTATATGAGTGCAGTCAATCGCTCCCAGCAGATTGGGAAATGCGGAACGATTGTAAAATGCTAGGTTCAGGTCTCGCCACTGTGACTCCTGGCTGGGGAAGCAGATATATGTATGCGACACTTTATCTAGTGCACTTAACACCTGAGAAAAGTGACGTGAAAAGATCACCTGTGAATTTCCAATCACACATCCGGTCACAGACTGGAAGGAATCTGTGGCCATAAAGTGAATGGAAAACATTAATTTGTGCAGCCCAGAAACTGCATGGGACCTAGACGTAGGTGGGTCCAAATCCCTCCTCACCTGCTCATAAAGGTTCAGAAGGTTAGCACGGTTCAGATGAAACAATTGCGCAACCTCCTGATCTGAGAGGGAGTTCAGGTCCAAACGCAGGCCAAAGGAACGTACTTGCCGTGGTATGTGTCCTCTATGTGGAACCTAGGGCTGGTACTGTTCATCATCCTCCACAGCAGAATTGCTGTGGAGTCAAAAATAGCAGCAGCAGCACACCTTACAAAAAGAGTGTGCTGCATATTCCCCCACATGCAATGGCTCAAAATTTCACTATGTGAAGCAGCTGGGGATGCTTGGGTGGTGCTTTATATAGGCTGCAGCATTTAAAGCAGGCCAATTAAAAGCGATTTTGACAATATCGCTAGCCTGAGGCACCCCTTTTAACATTTAGCAGTGATTTGAGCACAAAATCCTTTAGTAAATTCAACGATTTGTGTGTTCACTATGTAAAAAATCACGTGAGAGATTTAAACTGCGATTTGGAAAAACCATAAACTCATGCAATTTGAGAGTAAAGAAAACCTTAGTAAATCTGTCGATTGCTACTAAAATTGCTACTACACACTGCACTTCTCTAGCGATTTTCATCAAATCGACTTTAGTAAATTCGTCCCTTAGTGGCCATTAAATCATAGTACATGCAGCGTGGCTTCAAAGTTTCTTTAATGTACCTGTTATTATTAATTGTCAGCTGTGCAGCAGGTGGTTTGACTACTAAGTACACAACTTTACATGTCTCTCTGCATTTATATTTACATTTATATTCACTATAGGCTAGTGCAGGAGAGCTGATTGAAGCAAACATAAAATGGCTGCCAGTTCATTCTCGAGTCCAAATAAACGGTACACAAGTGTATCATGGCCTGTGTGTGCTTTTTTTAAAGTTACTGTGCTATATGTTGCATTGTTAAAAATCCCTCGATTTACACCTAAGAAAGTCATAATTTCACACTATAGATCAGGTCCCCAGGTTAATACTGACTTGATAAAATAAAATATAATTTCCATTCTAGATAAAGTTGCTAATTATTGGTAGCTTGGTGAAATCACAATAGTTTTCCAGTGATGGAGCCTTTAATATAAAATTTAAGAAGGGGTAGTTTATTTTTTTTTTAAATATGTCCCTATTGAAATATTTTCAGTTTGTAAATATTATTTATTAACAACTTTTTATATACAGTAGAACCATTATATTATATAGTGCTTTACAATGTTTATGCCTCACATCAATATTGTGCCTGACCCATTGGAGCTTAACATAGAAACATAGAAAGTGACGGCAGATAAGAGCCACATGGCCCATCCAGTCTGCCCAGTTGTTTATTTAAAACTATACTGACCCTAGACCTTATTAACCCTTAATTTAGTTTGAGATTTAGGATCTCCTTATATTTATCCCAAGCATGTTTAAACTGTTCTACTGTGTTAGCCTCAACCACCTCAGATGGGAGAATATTCCACTTATCTATCACCCTTTCAGTGAAGTAATTTTTTCGCACATTTCCTCTGAATCTACCACCCTCCAGTTTAAATGCATGACCCCATGTTCTACTTCACCTCTTTTAGCTTACAGTCTAAATTCTCTAACACACACATACACACGGGTCTGGGTCCCTGCTGAGAGTGGCCCTATTGCCAAAGGGTCGTTCTCTCTCAGCCAGTTCCGAACTGGCTGGGAAATCAAATGTTTTTGCCTTAAAGAGGCAAAGCAATCAATTCTTGGAGCACCGAACATGGTGCTCCAAAAGGTAAGTAAATAATCTAATTCCAACCCTTTCCCTAATCCCTACCCTAACCCTCTCCTTCCATGACCCTAAAACTCCCTTTCCCGCAGTCTGACCCTAACCCTCCCTTCCCTGCAGCCTGACCCTAACCCTCCCTTTCCCACAGCCTGACCCTAACACTCCCTTCCCCGCAGCCTGACCCTAACCCTCCCTTCCCCACAGCCTGACCCTAATCCTCCCTTCCCTGCAGCCTGATCCTAACCCTAACCCTCCACTTCCATGGCCCTAGCCCTAACCTTCCCCAGAGAATAACCCTAACCCTCCCCCGAACCTCAAATTCCCAGAGAGGTGGAGTCTGCGGTGGGTTTGCAGCGATTGGCGGGTGCATTGAGTCTGGCAGCCACACTCACCCATTATGAAAATTAAAAAAAATGAAAATGGCTGCCTATTCCAAATAGAGACAGCCAAAAAAGAACTTTTGGCTGTATCTACTTCTAAAAGACAGCCCTTGTGTTGGGGACTCACACCGATGCGCGCGCGCACACACACACACAGATAGAGACTAGGATTAATATTTTATTTAGTAGCCAATTAACCTACCAGCATGATTTTTTGTGAGGAAACCCACACAGACACAAGGAGAGCAAAAAAACCTCAGAAAAATAAGGCTTTGTCCAGGAATCAAACTCATGAAGTCAGCGCTGTGTGGCAAAAGAGCAATCTCTTGAACCACTGTGCTTCCCAACTACTTCAGATGTGCCTCAGTATATCATGCAGAGAACTGAACTCACCATAGGACATCGAGCATATTGTCTTCATCAAGTTCATTCCCAAAAAATCTGTATAACGGACTGGATCTAGACTCCCGTACAACATTTGATGTATGCAAGCTGTCTGTACTAATCTGCTGCTTATAGTCACTGCACATGGATATACGGAAGTTGATTCCATATGTGCTGCAGTTCAGTACGTGAGACGGGCCGGACCTTATACCAGGGTTGCCAACTCTCCAGGAATATCCCGAAATTTGGGCATATCTCCTGGTATCCCACAAATCTCCAGCAAAGGGTTTGAGGCTGTAAGTTTATGTAACTCAAGACCTCAAGTAACGTCCCCTGCCTGTCAATACTCAATAATTCCTGATGTAGCTAGGGTTGAGACGGTGCTTAATGAAGTAATTTGCATCATCCCACAGTAACAAGTAACACTATGAATAGTAGTATTGATGGACAGGGGCAGGGCTTCAGGGTGCTATTTGCATAAATTACATGCTTAAACCCCACCTCCATTCTTCCTTTCGAGAGCGAAGAAATAGAAAGTCAACAACCCTGCTTTATACACAGTGCACTGGCCTTTAAATTTAAATGGTACATTAAGGCTGAGTTTAGCCCTTACAAATTGATTATCTTTTCCGCACATTAAAACTTGCATGTGGATAAGATAAGGTAGGGCTCTGGATGTGTTGGTGTCTAGAACTCCATATATGAGTGGGGGAATGGCCCTTCCACTCACGTACGGTACTTGGTAGCGGCCAAATGTAGGAGCTCGAGTATACGGATGGATCCGGCCCAATGATACAAGCAATCATAAATCATTTATTGTCTTTTTCATATGGACACATTGAAGGCATTTCTTGGATTATGTGTATGTTAACTACTACAATGTTTATTGTGTAAAGAATGCTCCATTCAGGAAGTGAAATAACTTAATAGTTTACATCTGCAGTGGACATTATTGTCGCTTACTGGGGATTTATAATGGATAGATCTTCAGAGCTGATATATAAATGGTAATTCATTTTAACCAGATGTATTCATATGTACACATTTAAATATATATGTATACTTACATGTTTGTATTTTAATTTACCAAGAAATTGCACTATAAAGCACCCTTTATGCTTATAAATCACTGAAAAACTGAGTAGTTAAGTAGAGGGTTTCAAAGGTAAGGCTAAAGATTTTTCCCTTTCATTTGATGACTAGCAATTAGAGGCTGTAGTGGGCCATCTTTGTGGAGATTACCACTAGGGAAGCTCATGTTGATCTGATTTAGTGATGTTTTATGCATTAAAGTAAATTGAAGTGACCCACATTCAGGTGATAATGAAGCCTCTTAGAGGATAAGAGCAATTGTATAGTCTGGCAACCTTTATAGTTAATAACACCTTCCTATTGCTGGAGAAACAGACCTTTCAAACAATACTTCTCTTTATTTTTCCTTCAGTGTTTATGTAACTATTCAACCATCCACAAGCCAGTAACATTTGCACTTTTGCTTATTTTTTTATGATGGAATGACAGAGCTGCATGGTGGCTTTCTGGTGTATGATATAGTAATAGCATATCATTGGGTTACATATTATTGTGATGGTCCACTTATATAATGTTATATGACCAACCTAATATTTGTCACTGCCCGAGCAATAGACATTAAGTAAATTCAGATATATGAGTTCCCTTTGTGTTAAAGAAGATGTTCAGTTTCATAGGACTGTTCATATACTGGAGTGCAGTGTAGTCATATTTATGCTAATTTATTACAATGTACTAACATTTGCCTCAAAGTGTAATGATTCAGAAGACATGAATTTACCATTATACAAATGTTTTATCAGTTTAGGGTATCAAATATTTTATGGTAAGTTCAGAGATATATCTGCTAGTGTGTATTTTGTATCTCAATGCAAAATTCCATGTTTAGAGTCATTAATAGTCTTAAACGGGGGCAGGGGATATTATAGAGGGGAACATTTTTAGGTATGCGGTCTCCATAAAGAAAATGCTATTTCCAAAATACAGTCAAAAGATGTCTGTTTTTCGAAAAGAGCACAAATTAGAAGATTTTATTAATGATTGGTTAAGTACTGCGGAATGTATTTTTCATCATACTTACCCATTCATTATTTTAGAAACCTGCCACCCTGCGCAGACACACTGCCGCACTGGACAAGAGGTTAGTCTATAAGAGGACTGTTAAGGTTAGGCTGTTGGGAGGGAAGTTTTAAGGTTAGGCTGCAGGGAGGGGAGTCTTAGGGTCAGGCTGCGGAAAAAGTAATCTTAGGATCAGGCTGCGGTAAAAGGAGTCTTAGGGTCAGGCTTCGGTAAAAGGAGTCTTAGGGTCAGGCTGCAGTAAAAGGAGTCTTAGGGTCAGGCTGCGGTAAAAGGAGTCTTAGGATCAGGCTGCGGGAAAAGGAGTCTTAGGATCAGGTTGCGGTAAAAGGAGTCTTAGGGTCAGGCTGCGGTAAAAGGAGTCTTAGGGTTAGGATGCGGGAAAAGGAGTCTTAGGGTCAGGCTGCGGTAAAAGGAGTCTTAGGGTTAGGATGCAGGAAAAGGAGTCTTAGGGTCAGGCTGCAGTAAAAGGAGTCTTAGGGTTAGGATCCGGGAAAAGGAGTCTTAGTGTCAGTCTGCGGGAAAAGGAGTCTTAGGATCAGGCTGCGGGAAAAGGAGTCTTAGAGTCAGGCTGCGGGAAAATGAGTCTTAGGATCAGGCTGCGGAAAAAGGAGTCTTAGGGTCAGGCTGCGGGAAAAGGAGTCTTAGGGTCAGGCTGCGGGAAAAGGAGTCTTAGGGTCAAGCTGTGGTAAAAGGAGTCTTAAGATCAGGCTGCGGTAAAAGGAGTCTTAGTGTCAGGCTGCGGTAAAAGGAGTCTTAGGGTCAGGCTGCAGGAAAAGGAGTCTTAGGGTCAGGCTGCGGAAAAAGGAGTCTTAGGATCAGGCTGCGGAAAAAGGAGTCTTAGGGTCAGGCTGCGGTAAAAGGAGTCTTAGGGTCAGGCTGTGGGAAAAGAAGTCTTAGGGTTAGGATGCGGGAAAAGGAGTCTTAGGGTTAGGATGCGGGAAAAGGAGTCTTAGGATCAGGATGTGGAGAAGGGAGTCTTAGGGTCAGGATGTGGTAAAAGGAGTCTTAGGGTTAGGATGTAGGATAAGGAGTCTTAGGGTCAGGCTGCAGGAAAAGGAGTCTTAGAGTCAGGATGCGTGGAGGAGAGGCTTAGAGTTAGGCTAATGGAAGGAGAGGGTTTGGGTAAAGATTAGGATAAGGGTTAGGGATAGATAAATACTTACCATTTACCATTTGCCGCTGCCATTTCATCCTGGGGGTGATTGATTGCTTCTCCTTGGAGAGACAGAAGCAATCAATTTAAGAGCCAGGTCAAAATTGACTGCTAGAAAACAGCCCTTCCGTTCTGACCGCCGACCCACACACACATATTTACTTCCAAATACCGTATATCCAGTGATTTGGAGACCTAAATCTAAGATGCAGGTAATGTGCAATGACTTTAAACAAACAGTCTGTTTTTACTCCCTAAGGGCCTGATCCAGACCTACGCCCGCGAGCGTAGCGTATGATCGTCCGGGCGTATAAACTTTCACGCCCATGACACTCCCATTGATTGTACCGACTTACGTGCGAATTTTCGTACCGATACGCTGGTTGTACGGGGCTTAGCACGCCCATACTGTACAATTTAAATGGCTATCCCCGCCTCTGTGTAGTAACTCGAGCGTCCGGACTATCGTCGTACAAAACGCACTCCCCTTGGGCGAAAAATACGCTGAAAATACGCTCGCTGTACGCTGATGTCCTTCGGACGACCGGAAGTTGTCATACTGCACATGCGCAGTGCGTTTTTTCTCCCGTTTTTACGCTCCCGACCGGCGTACGATCGCTTGTGGTCGTAGGTCTGGATCAGGCCCTAACTTACTAACTTTAATCTCAGCAATCAATTGATCACTGACATAAATCAAGCCTAAAATTGAACCAAAGTAGAACCAATAATGTCTATTACTGTAAGAGAAAAAAACACTGAAATATATCATGATATTTGCATTATTGTGGCAGCAGAATTCATTTTACTAATAGCTAATAACAGAATGAATAACCTATGTACATGTATTAGAGTATTATAAAATTGCATGAATGTGAATGTGAATATTGTGCTTAAAGCAATGGTTTTAGTTATGTAGGGCAGTGACACATCATAAAATGTAGTGTGACATACTGAGATTTTGCCTTGCCAAAGAAAACTCTGCAGTTCTTCCCCAGACACCCATCTTTCAGATTCCTATCTCATCCTCAGCCTTTATCGCACAACAAACCAATGTCACACCTCACTTGCTCTGGCTAGATTTTTGTGAATTTTGCTACTCAACGGGCCCTGGGAAGATCTCTGTAGTGTTTCAGCTTCCTGATCTCTGACATAAAAGATTTGTTTACACATCTAATGTCAATGTTGTCATTATTATTGTATCAAGCTAGCTATAAATATAAACATAGCCATCAAAAAGGGAAGAACTATCAAGTTATTAGAGGGATCTCCCTGAATTTGGAGAAGTCAGATCAAAATTACAGTCAGCTTTGTGGGTCTGTGTTTGTAAAAGTTTTATCGCATTAATCTTATTGCAGTTGATGTTTTATTGAAATGTTCACAGAATATATATTATTTTACTTTAAATGTAATCCATATTATCTAATATATCATGCATAAGCTTCAAAGTAACGTAAACTGTACCTCAAGGGCACATAAGGGCAGCAGCTGTGCTTTACTTTGTAGCTTGGATTTATTTTCAGTGTTTGTAAAGGAAGAGGGAAAGGTTATTATTGAATGGTAAAGGTGAGTGTAGAGGTAGAAGGAGAGCGCTGTAGTCGATAATCCATCACAGATTCTTTGTTATCAAGTTTTTATATAGTGCCATCATATAACGTAGCGCTTTACAATTTTATCAATCATTGTAACAGAGCTGGTTAGTAACAAACCGACTGAGTGTGTGAGAGGGTCCTGTCTGCAAGTTTACTGCCTATAGGACATTGGGGATTCATACATAAGGGCAAATCCTATATATCACACAATGGGCCAGCCAGGTTGGACTGATGTAAGATTATGCATGAAAACAAACTGCTCGATTACAAATATTCTACTCATTTTATTTAGTTTGCTGACGGCCAACACTTTCCACCTAATGAGCCTTCAGAATGCAATGCTAAACGTATAGGAATGCTGTATATGCACAGTGCTGCATGTTAGTTTAAATAACGGCAGTAAATTTAATTTACTTTACTTTCATGCTATTTATTTTGTAGAAGACTATACTATTCTATGAACCAGATCTTGACTGCCGCTGTGGTCGGAGCTCCAAACGCAGCGGCAGCAAAGTTCCAACCAGGCTGCCGTCCCAAGTTCTACACGTAAAGGACTTCCAAAAACAGGACCCTACCTGAAAAAGTTCTGAACCAGCCCCACAGAAAATGCTCAGAAATGCATGTATTAACCAAGCCCTTATTGTACAATCTACATATTTCCCCCTTCCCACCGTGAGTACCTCGCATACACTTCCCACCCCATCATGCCCCCCAACAGAAAGCATTCCATTACAGAACGCTGGATCTGTTGGATCCAGTTCCATTAAGGCATTGCATAGTGTGCACATGCATACTTTTGTTGAGAACGTACCCTCAAAAGTACGCAGTGCGGTAATTCGCAATTATGCCTGAAAATACCAAACCAGTCGAAGATGTGGTCCAACCCACAAAAGTGTATATATATCGACAGGGAATGGGTTTCGGGTCATGCTGGAAGAGAGCTGCTCTGCGCAGGAAGGAAGCCGAAGGCTGGCAGCTTAACACAATACTGGGATGCAGTTGCTGTCACGAAGGTCTGGTTTTCGAGAAAAATTTCAAACATGAAAATATACATTCCAGAACGTGTATCATATTGAATGGCCTACGTTTAAAAGGGTACCCCTTGTGGTTAGGGTTTGTTGAGTCCATACCCTCAAAAGTACACAGTGCAGTAATTTGCAATAATACTTGAAAATACCAAACCAGTCGAGGATGCGGTCCAACCCACAAAAGTGTGTTTATAGCGAAAGGAAAAGAGTTAATTCAAAAAGTGCAGGAGCCTGAGACAGCAGTGCGAACCAAAATGCACCCAGTGAAACTTAACTTCAATAGCCTAGCCTTCAGGGCCTGGCATCGTTCTTTTATCAGTTAGGATCAAAGAGGAAACCGTTCGCATCTTGATTGGAGAGTCCTCACGGTCATCCTGGATTCCTGGCTCATCATTGGTCTTGGGGTCTTTCTTTGTTTCCACTCCAGAGGTTAATCAGCATAATTGTACAGGTTCACCTGGCCTATCTAACAGGGTCATTTAACTAAACATTTCATATCATACTTTATTAATACCTACAACTTGCGATCACATTTTTGCGATCTTTCAGCGGACAATAGCATTGCTAATACAGCATTGTTTTCTATACTACAAATCTAAATATGATATAAGTATAACATTCATACATCGATCGGCGACAATTTGCTGATTAAACCGTCTGTGAATATAAAATACAGCCTTAATAAATTGGGAAGCGTTTGCACATTAAACATGAACAAGTCCTATATGAAAATATGAATGTCAGTGTGTTTATTAATGAGAAATATTGTACGATAGAAAAGCCTGCGAAAGTACGCACGTACACTCTAATTCTCGCGCAACATTGCGTAAATCCGCGTTCATATATTCCCGCACTTTTCCGAGGTCCTTTGTTCATAAACCTTTGCAAAGTTTAATTTTTATATTTAAGTCTAATACCGATGTTTTGATTCGGTTTTAACACTTTCCAAAAGGACCTCTTGATTGCACCTAAACCTCTACTTATTTATATTTACAAAATGTAGGCTGAGTAACTTTTTTATTTAAATCTGGATTAGGTTTAGGGTTTACTAAGGGGCATGTTTGGCAGCAGTTGAAAATCGCCAGCCATTAGGGCACAAAATACTTTCTATCAGAACAGGGCACAATGGGCTATATTTACAATCATTACTGCTTTTAGCACTAATGATAGCAACCAGGCTCGCTGCACCTCGCAGCAAGCCTAGCAGGGCCGCGGTAATACTTACCCCTCCGGCGAGGTCCCACGACGGCCAGCGAGCCTTTCGCTGACATCGTTGAGATATGGAAAATTTCAAGTTTCAAAAGGCAAAATCACTGCGCATGCGTCAGGATCAGAACCAGACACGCGCCCGGACAGGTAAGTTTGAAAGCTTCGGTCTTTTATTTTTTTGTATTTTTTTTAAGTTTAATAAGTTTATTAGAATTTTATTAAAATTTGTTAAAACATTTTTTTTACTTAGTTTTGAATGTTTTTTTTTTTGTGAACTGTATTCCAGCGGTCTCCCGACATGTGCCCCCCTCTTCCTCCCCCTAATAACAGCTATTAGGGGGAGGAAAAGGGGTTTACATGGGGAGACCGCTGGAATACTTACCCTAACGCCATCTTCAGATGGCGTTCTTTAACGTGCTGGTGCGGATTGTTAAAATCCGCGCCGACACTTAGTAAATACCGGCCCGCATTCATTAGAGCGGGCCGGCGATTGGGAGGGTTAATGCGATCGTTGCCATGGTTTCCATGGCGATGATAGCATTGTAAATAAGGAACAATTCGTTTTCATATGATAAATCCCGTTTTCACACGAAAACGGGCTGTTTCATATGAAAATGATGTTTGTAAATAGAGCCCAATATGTTAATAGGACTTGCAAGGCTCTCAATAAAAAAATACATAATATATGACCCAAAGCTGGGACTCTGACAGTTTTAGAGTTAGGACCACCAAACAGAGAAGCCTTGTAAGTGGCTGGTGGCTTATCATATATTTGCAAATGTATGTAACAAATTTCTCTGACTTTTATTTTAAAGATAGAGGACCGTATTCAGAGCTCCGTGCGCATTGTATATGCGCCCGGAGTTTTCCGATTCGTGCTACTGCGCATGCGCAGTAATTTATAACTTCATCTTTGTTGCTTGTTGCAACGTAGATTGCGTATACGTGGTCTTAAAGACCGCGTATACACAATCTATGTTGCAACAAGCAACACAGATTACTTTAAAGTAGCACGCATAGGAAAACTCCGGGCGCATATGCAATGCGTCGGTGCTCTGAATACGGCCCAGAATGTTATGGTTTGTTACTGGTTAATTGCAAGAGTGCTGGGTGGCTTTATTGTATTTGTGTAAATTCCCCATACCTTGCAGCACCTGCTCTCTCTCTCTCCCTCTCTCCCTCTCTCTCTCTCTCCTATCAGAACGGGGCACATTATGTTAATAGGACTTGCGGGGCACAATATACTTTCTATAAGAACAGGGCACAATATGTTAATAGGACTTGTGGGGCATTAACTATATATATATGCCGCTTGTGGTACTAAAAGGCACAGCATGCCCTTGTGGCAGCATGCTAAGGGTTAATAGCATACTGAGGTATTTTTTTTTGTCTAAAAACATGTTTTAAACAATTACTTTTCTTTACAATTTTTTTTAAATGTGCATTGTTTTGGCAAGTAAGTGTCGATTTGCATCAATTGCGCATTTAAATGGTGGTGCATTTTTTATTATTAAATGGTGATTTTATTACCGATTTTGCCGCAATTTTACTAAGTGACGCTCAGTAAATCCAGCAATTGCAAAATTGCAGAAAAATCGCCAAAAACACAGCGCATTTTTAAAATGGCATCTTAGTAAATCCAGCCCTTAGAATGTTTAATCATACATATCAGTACCTGCAGGGGAAGGTTTGCACATTAAAAAAAAAACTGAAATCATTTGCAGTTATGAAATGCCCAAAAAATGCCTCTTGAGAATGAATGAGTGCAAACATGTCTTGTATTATTATTTCTACTTTAAAATGTGCTAGCTGACATGCTTCTGAATCACTGCAGCCATAGCCAAGGGAGAAGATCTTTGCTGAGCTGGAAAAGTCTGTCTGGGATCCCCAGACAGATTAAGTATTAATAAATCTCAAAACTTCACAGGCCAGGATCATTTTAATAACTGGTGCCCTGCTATAAAGCTCAGGAAAATGTGACACCATTTTCTTCTTGCTCATTTTAAAGTGTAGATTTAAGAGCCACTTGTATTCCCAAAATAGCAGAGGGCATAACCTATACAGACCTTTAATGGCTGATCTTATGGTGAGTCCACAGGTAGTAAATATTTACCAACAAAATTATAGCTTGGTAAAACGATTTGTAGTTTTTGTATTAGGATGACAAATACAGG
>WWET01000703.1:347206-359214 GCA_011038615.1 Limnodynastes dumerilii
TAAATAAATATATATATATATATACACATACATACGTGTGAGCTAGCAGGCTGATTATAAGCAATTATTCCTCCCATAAATGCAACTAGTTAGTTCGGATTTCAACTGGCAAGAAATAATGACTGGGACCGTAAGAAAAAGAGGAAATCTTCTGGTAACATGTATCACTCTCATACTCTAAGGACGTTCTATTCCCAAATCAGATTGTTTGAAATAACTTTGTTACCCCAGAGCAGACGCATTAGTGACCCCCAGAAGCTGGAAAGGTTGCCCCTACTTTCCGCCTCTAGTTCTCTCTCCCGTCACAGGACGCTGATTCAGAAATTCTTCAGATAACTATCAGAAAGCTACTTGTGTTTGCTCTCCATCGAGTTCAGCCAAAAGTCCCTGCAGTGAAAAAAAAAAATCTGGGAACTTTTCGGTGGGGGCTGTGCATGTGATTTGAGGATAGGCTTGCACTGGTGTCAATATTTTTAAACATGGTGGTAGTGGTTATTAGAAATACAGACTAAGACAGCGGGCAACCATAAAAATGTCACAGGTTTGAGTAGAATGGAGCATGAAACCTTGCTGTGGAATTTAACTCTTTTTATTAAGTGGTATTGCTATCTCAGATTGCCTGACCTTTCAGATTGATTCATTTCCAACAGATTTAACTCATTCACTTCCACCAATGCTCAAGAGACTAAGCATGTACTGCAGGGACTTATCCAGACAAATGCATAATAACAACAAATAAGGAGAAAACAGCACTGTGACATACTAAGATGCAACACAAGAGGTGCACATTAATGTACATTTTTACATGCAGAGGTAATACTTAACTTTTTTTCGTACATTCACCAGGCATTATTACACCATAGTTGCCGACTCTCCTGGAATGTCCGGGAGACTCCCGAAATTCGGACAACTCTCCTGGTATCCCGGGAGAGCCGGCAAATCTCCTGCAAGGGACTTGAGGCTCGTAGTTTCCATGAAACCACAGCCTCAAGTCCTGCCCCCCTGCCTGGCAACACTAGTTTACTTCCCCTTCCCTATGAAACCCCGAAAGGGGTAATTGATAGTCAAGGGGTGGGGCTTAATGACATGATTTGCGTAAATTGCGCTGTTAAGAACCGCCCCTGCATGCATCTATGGCTTCCCTCTGGGATCTCCCAGAGGGAAGCTTTTAAAAGTCGGCAACCCTGTATTACACTTCAATTTAAAGTTGAGATGGGAAAAATTAAGTTCTCAACTTCATTTCTGGAATGCCAACCTGTCATTGCCAATTCTTTGTGGCTTTCTCATGGTGTAGAATTGCTTTTAACTCTGAGTTAGACTCATATATTACACATTATCGTAATTTTGGAATTGCATTGGTCTAGCCACAGGGGTGCTTTAAAATCATTAAGGATGCACCAATTGGCAGGATTTACTTAGGATCCATTCAGAGCAGGGCAGCCATAGGGACCACCAGGACCTAGGGGATGTATCACATCTGGGCTGTCCCTACAAGTGGAGGGGCCCAAGGAAAAGCTTCCTCAAGGGCTCCACATCCATCATGGCCAGACTGAAGTGATTTAGCTGTTTATAAATGGTGCTTAGTACTGAGCACTGGTATATACCTTTTTAGCAGATGTCCGTCAGCTTCACTTACAGAGCCCAGGACACCTGCTACACTATATTAGTAGTGTGCCACTGCTCTGTAAATGCATATACAGCAGATACAGCAATAGATATAGATGTATAGCTATAGTACAGGAAAGTACATACAGTAATATAAAATTACAGCATACCATGAAAGTAGAAGGAGACATACAGAAATGTTACATTTCTACAATATGTAATATGTACATTTTAGTCCGGTAAGTTACCATTATTTACCAGCTATAGGAATTTGTACTCAGGTACTTGACTCCACACCCAGGGACGTATGCAGACTACTGGATGTATAACATAAACGTCTGGTATTTAGTATTTAGACCGCATTTACGCAATCTAAGTAAGGAAAAGATACGTAGATTACGTAAAAATGTACTATGCATGCGCCATAGGAAAAAACGTTAAACACCGGACGTATATGTTATATGTCCGGTAGTCTGCATATGGCCCCCATTTATGTTAAATTCTCGAGTAAGGACCAATGTAGGCTGAATGATAAATTTCTGATGATTCATCATGTCGGTCACCTATACAGCTCCATTTGTGAAAAGAGGGCACATCAGTAGCCAGTCAGAATCGGTCAACAACCACCAGGGAGAGAGAGGTAAGTATCTTACTTATATTCCTCTAATACTAAAGAGGATGAGGTTCAAAATCGGGAAGAAAAGGAACAGTTGTGTAAACACAATTCCAAAGATCCTCATGAAATCTATGGATCTCCAAGCATTCCCAAATTAAGTGCCAGAAGTCAGTGTTTGCCAAAATGGATTATTATGAAGGTGGAATTCATCCTTCAGTTGGCCAAAGGTCTTCAGTATGCCTGCTGAGTATACTTTGCAAAATCTGATGCCTTTGCTACCATCTACTGCTGTATATTTTATCCAGACATCATGTGTTATCAAACTTAACATAGACAAAACAGAAATCAATATTTCCTCCTCCGCGCATCCCCTCAACCACCAAGACACGCTGCCTACCCCTTACTCTCCTTCACAGCTCACATCCGCATACTCTCACTATTCTGTGTCACGAACTGCGAGAAATGGTGGAACCTGTCCCGGGTTTCCAGAGAATTAACAGACGAGCAGGAGTGAAGTAGGATTAGTGATTTTTAATAAGGATGGTTGCACAAGACAGAGTAAATGGTAGTGGAATAGAGTGAGGGTGAATGTCCAGAGAGTAGCAGATTGGTGGCCGGACTTTGCCGGACTTGAGTGCAAAGTGCAGGATAGTTGGGTAGCTTGCTAACTGGATAACAGGGTGGCTGGATCAGAACTGAAGTCAGAAGCAAGCTGCACCAGGACTGGAGTGAAGACAGTGCTGGGTTGAGCCGGACTGGTGTGAAGACAGGACCGGACTGGCGTGAAGGCAGGACCGGACTGGCGTGAAGACAGGACCAGGTTGCGCCGGATTGGCGTGCTGGGTTGCGCCAGACTGGCGTGAAGACAGGACCGGACTGGCGTGAAGACAGGACCGGCGTGAAGACAGGACCAGGTTGCGCCGGATTGGCGTGTTGGGTTGTGCCGGACTGGCGTGCTGGGTTGCTGGAACGGGCTGGATCACAAGGCTACTGGACCGGACTGCGAGGACCACTGTAACTGGAACCAGAAAAGGACCCAGGACAGCGGAACCGGGACGGCAGGACCAGGATGATGAGACCAGGACAGCAGAACCAGGGCTTGAGACCAGGATGGCAGGACCAGGCAATGGATCAGGCAGGACTGGGTAGCAACGGTAGACTAAACTGTATAGCAACAGAATGCTTGAGCTTGATGCTAGGCAGGCTTGACTGGGTAGCAACAGTAGGCTAAACTGTATAGCAACAGTCACTTGAGCTTGATGCTAGGCAGGCTTGACTGGGTAGCAACAGTAGGCTAAACTGTATAGCAACAGTGACTTGAGCTTGATGCTAGGCAGGCTTGACTGGGTAGCAAAAGTTTACTTGAGCTTGATGCTAGGCAGGCTTGACTGGGTAGCAACAGTAGGCTAAACTGTATAGCAACAGTGACTTGAACCAGATGCTAGGCAAGACACAGTGACTTGAACCAGATGCAAGGCAAACTTGACTTGAATGCAATAGGCAGGAAAGCTGTATAGCAACAGTGACGTGAACCAGATACAAGGCAGACTTGACTTGAATGCAATAGGCAGGAAAACTGTATAGCAACAGTGACTTGAACCAGATACAAGGCAGACTTGACTTGAATGCAATAGGCAGACAGTTCAGGGTTACCAGATTGCAGGAGCAGAGATCCAGCCACTGCTAGGACCAGTGGTGCAACAATGTGAGGCAGACAGGTCAGGGTTACCAGATTGCAGGAGCACCAGGATCAGCAGACAGAATCAGGAGGCAATATAAGGACAGCCAGGCACCTATAATGAACGAGTGGTTCCTAGAAGACCAAGTTGATCTGGGCACAACATGGAGTGTGCACAGAGTTTAAATAGTCCGCCAAGTGCACAAATTGGCTGGAGGAATCATGTGTGCGCAGAGGAGCATCTGAGTGGCTGCTGGGAATCACCTGACAGGAGGCAAGATGGCGACGCCCATGCACCAGAGAGGTAATGATGCAGATGCCTAATCCCAGACACAAGCACACAGGCTTTAATAGAGACTTACACAGGAACCTCTGGAGGGCTAGAGAGGGGCACATAGTGGGGAATCTGCTGCCAGACGGCTTATGGTCAGGTAAGTGCGGCACTTGCCGCCGTAGACAGTGACATTCTGCCACTTTCCCCTTTGCAACATTGCCCTTCCTACCCATCGATGACATGCATTCACTCTTTCGATATCTCCCACCTAAACTACTGCAAAATCCTCCTTTCTGGTCTCCCAGTTTCCCGCCTCCCTCCCCTATAATTCATCTTCAATGCGGCAGCTACACTCTTCTTCCTCTCCCGCCACTCCACTTCTACCTTCCCTCTGTTAATCTTTGCACTTTTCCTGTCTGTTTTAGACACAAACTCATTTCTGCTCTCTTCTCTTCCACTCTTCCCTACCTCTTCTTGCTTATCTCCATCCACACTCCCCCCATCCCCTTCACTCTGCTGGCAAGTGCCACCTTATATCCCACCTCATAACTACCTCTCGCTCCCGCATACGTCCTGCATCCAAGACTTCTCCCAAGTCACCCCCCAACCTACTACAACCTATTAGGCTATCCAACACCCTCCAAGCCTTCAAACACTTTTCCTTAAAAATTCACTTCTTCAGATTACCCTAGCCCTCCTCCACATTACTTATCCCCACCCCTCTTCATCCCTGTGTCTTCTGTCCTGTCCATCTCCTTCAACATAGCATGATAACTCACACAAATAGGACCCTCTATCCTCCCCCTACCTGGCCCCTCCACATCCTTTCTTTTATCTCTCCACTGACTATATCTGCACAAATTTTTCCCCTTTTCCCTTTTCATTCTACATTGTATTGCTTTTGTCATTTTATTTTAATCTGCTTTTTGTTTTTTATTTGTCTGAACTAATTTTGTGCACTGTTCTTATACTCTGTTTAATATTTTGCTATTTTGTACATCTTCAGGCACTGTAATCACTCTGCTACTCTGCTATATAGCAAACTTACAACCTCTCCCCTGTATTCATCAGCTTATAGGACCATATATCTTAAGAGATGCTAAAAGCTTATTACCTTTCAACACCACCACCACTTGTTGAGCTATGGCCTGCAATGAGATACTAAAAAGGGAAAAGGGATCCCCCTATGTATAAATATTGCACCCAACAAACTGTCCCACGACCATAATCCTCGGCATAATGTGTGTCAGCTAGGCTGCTGGGTAGTATGCCAACCAATTCCAAACATTTAAAATGCCTCAATATGTCCTCATAATAGGCTATTTTGGGAGTATATTAAGTCCTACTATGGGTATGTATAAAATCCTATTATAAATTACTCTCCATATGCCACTATTATAGGCTATAACATTAAGCCATATGCCCCTATAGCAGTGCTTAATAGAATGATTTATTTTTCATGTTCACTCCTTTTCATTTTAAAAGCTGACTGCACCTCAGGACACCAGCATTAAGTGTAAGTATTTGCACAATGTCTAGAAATGTACACTAAAGGAAATTGCACTCAGTTTATTATTTAACAGCCCTTAATGCTATAATCAAAATTCAGGTTGTAGAGAATATGAATTAATTGAAGTACAACACATGCTGTGTTAATTCTGAAAGGAATGATTTCTGTAGTATATGGACTGGAAAGAATTGCCCTGTATAACATAATGGAACTATCCATATGGAGATTGTTACAGTTTTGTTTTCAAAACCCATGAATTACTTCTGTATCTGAAATGTGGATGACTGGAAATGAAATATTGCATGATGTATAGTAGACAGATCCAGTCATTCTGATGAATGCTTGTGGATAGACCTAGGGAATCTTGATCTGCTATTTTGCATTATGTAGGAGATTTTTCCCAGCACAAACTAAAAACTGTCTGGATCCAGAAAAGTTTGTTTTCCTCTTGCCTTAGGTCTGAATTTTAACTAGACAATTGCACCTTCTTAGGAGGAAAGAAAGATAGATGGAGTGAAAATGATATACACAGTAAACGCGTGTGTGAAAAGGAGAGAGTCTGAAAGGTGGTTAAAAGACTCAGATTTCCTAGAGAACAGAGCCCGAATATTTGGGTCTATTGATAGATGGAGGGGAGGAAAGCCAAGTCCTGAATCAAATGGGGTGATAATTTTAGGCAGCTGGGGAGTGGATTAGAACAGCAAGGTGCTAATCGAATGCAGTGTAACGTTTGGAAGACAAGGAACGTGAGATAGGAGTGAAGGAGCTTCAAGAAAGGGAAAACTAGAAATTCTAAGCTCCAGGGGAAAACCTCAAGAAAGCTTTTCTGAGGCTGATGGGTAACAGACATGAGCTCAGGCTGAGATGTGAGATGAAGACCCCACTGAGATGATAAAGAATATGCAGCTTCCATGCAAGGAAACGAACGTGTTATTTTAGAGAGAGACAAGACGCTCACTGCATGTGCTAGTCACAATAAGGTGTCATTATGCTAGCCACAAGTGAGCCAGTTTCTCACCTCCACGCATGATAGTCTTGGAGAACATATGCAGACTGCAATCTAATTATACAGTGTTTTCCCTAAATGCTATAGCTCATTGACACTATATTTGGGCCGCAACCAGGGTTACTTGCTGACACTTTTTCCTTTTTCCTTTGTTAGCTGTACATATGTTACAAAATGGAAATGTAATGGAAAATAGAACTTAATATTATAGAAATAATATAGCAAGTACATAAGGAAGTATCATTTCAGTTACCATTTTTATACATGCATTTAAAAAACATGAACACAAGCTATTATGAACAATTTCTCTGTATATAGTGTATTCCTTTTTTATGGGTTGTGTCATTAAGCCTCACCCCACAGAAAAATGCTGTTGATCACAAAATTGTGAAGAAGTGGGTGACCCAAGATGCATGATGGGTTAAATGCGTCTGGGTTAAAAATGTATCAGAGTCTGGTAGTCTTTCAAGGAGAGTTAGCAAGTTTGACATTATTTGCTCAACCATAGTAAATGGTAAAATGGCAATAAGGGCAGTTCTAAGCATAGGTGTCTGTGGGGGAGGGGGGACAGGGGATTAGTGTCGGCAAGGAGAGACATTTCTGACCCCAGAGTCATTGGGCTGGATCCTGAGCTACGGGCGCCTTACGGCCACCCAAGGTCAGTACAGTCGGCATTGGTGCAGGGATTGCACTCCTTACTTACATGTCCAGATTACTACCCTAACTTTTACGATCAGGTATGCGGACTTATGGACGCATAGCTGATCGTAACGGTGCTTCCCCCACCCAGTCCCCTAATTAGCATGTCTATCTCTGCCTTTATGGCGGAGATATGACATGCGTAATGGGGGGAAGCCCCCTTTTCGTAAGAGCCGGCGTACGTAATGTACTTTACTTACGGCCCTTGCGGCATCGTAAGAAGGTTGTGCACATGCGCACAACCTTTAAAACAGGGGAATTATGTATGACATGTACGTAATTCCCCTGTCGGCCGTAGCCCAGGATCTGGGCCATGGTGTCTCACTGCCAGCCTGGAGGAGAAACACATAGCTGTTAGCTGCAGTTGTTAGTTAGACAGCACACTGCTTAGCAGTTGCTGACAGCTAAGTGCGCCAGATGGAGGAGGATCGCATAAGCCCTGCTTCCCCTGTCTGCTGTCCTGCGGGCATTCGTGGCCACATGCATCTACAGAGCAGTCAGTTCTAGCTATTTCTAAGTAGATGCAATATACTTTTTAAATGTATTATTTGCACTTTAAATGCTTATAGAGTTGTGTAATGCATACCCCAAGTTACTTCAGGTTGGTGATCACTGGTGCAACCCCAAACAGCCCCGCCTCAGTCCCCACGTTCTTCTTGCTCCTGCAGCACTCTGAGCAATTGAGGCACTGATGCCGCTACCTTCTGCTGCTGGCCAGACTCTAGGAGGCTTCTCCGGAAGATCACCTAACGCCTGCCCACCTGGAAAGAGATAAAAGTTAAGGGGGTGACTCCGTGAGAGGGGTAAAGGAAGGGTAGTGTCCAAGCGTCTCACTGGGAGGAAGTGCGTGACTTTACTCCCTGGTTGGAAGGTTACTCACGGATACTATGGCCTGGTACATGAGGGGCTTAGCGTTGGCCTTTCCAGACCACTTACGTCTGGGGCCTACCTTAGCCACTACTGAACCTGTGCTCAACGTAACTCTCACCAGGAGTGATGTCAGAAGGGGCCTCTTCTCCTCCTCGCTGGACTCAGCACCTACAAGGGAAACATACGCCAATGGATCTACTACCCTTAATAAACTTAGGACCTAATGCCCTCTTTCAAAGAGATATCATTCACTTACCTAATACACTCCCAACAAGGGTAACAGTACTACAAACTATTAACAGCACACAATGGTCAGATCCGGGGCCTAGTTCCTATGTCGCCTATGGTTAAGGGGGTGAAGAATGCTACCAGTGCTAACCTTTGCTCAGGGAGGAATTCAATAAATGCCTCACCAGGGCATGTACCCCACCACTGTGTTAACAAGGTATAAGGGTCCTCAACCAATTTCCTACACATGGTCAGCTCCTCCTGCAGCCAGTGCTCTCCTCTTATAGGGGCCTAAGAGGGGAACCCCCTCAATTGTCTGTCACCACCCTATGGTCTTTGCTGGGGAAGGGATTAAGTTGTTCACAAGGGGAATAAGAAGAAGGACATCAGTGCCTATTGTCAAGGGGAGAAGCGGAGCTGTCACCGCCTGGAAAGCGGGGTGGAAGCAAAGGGTTGTTTCTGCCAGAGGTGGGGGTCACTCAGGGCACTTACTGCTCATTGCCAAGGGCTGTCACTGCCAGGGGGAGAGGGGGGCAAGGGTTAGTTGTCACTGCCAGTGTTGGGGGCCACTTAGGGCATTTACTGCTCATTGCCAAGGGGCTGTCACTGCCAGGGGAGAGGGGGAAATTACCTGGGGAAAGAGGGGTCCCCAGTGGTTCAGTGAGGGAGAAGGGGTCAGGGCACAGTCACTAAAAAGACTGTATCCCCTGTGTGAGGTGGGAGGAAGCCTCCTTCTCTGATGGTAAAAGAGCTCCCTCTGCCAGGGGCTGGGGAGCTCTCTTGCAAGCCTCTGGGTGGCAGGCCTGCTAGAATCATCTGCCTGTGGGTCTTTCCAGGTATCCTGGCCTCAGCTGCTCCTCTTCTCAAATGCCGCCTGTGGTCTGGATCCGATCTTCTGGTGGCTTCTGGCCTTTAGCGATGTCCTGCGCCACCTTCCCTCTTGCCACATCATCCTCTCGCCACCGACTGCACTTCGCTCCCACCACGGCTGTCTTTAAGCAGTCTAATGGGGGCGGAGCCAATGACGAGGCAAGCCTGGATTGGCTTAGTGCCAACCTTCTCCCATTGGTCCATAGCTGCTGACCAATTATGGTCAACATCGACGTCCCAGTTTAACATGTCACCTCCCCATTGGTCCATGGCAAATCCCAGGACACCCCAGGAGAGCGACACGTCTCACCTGCCTCCTTCCCTGGGGCAGGTAAAACTCCTACACTGGTATACATTATACTATATTATACCTTTTTTAATGTGGATCTACTAAATATTAATAATGTAATAAATTATTGCTAAATAAATTAGAAACAATGATTGATAGACAAGGAAAAATATATCTTTTAAAATAGGTGTGATTTTGTATGACATTTTGAGAATAGTTTAACAATCTGTGAATCTACAGGCTAGAGAAAGGTGAAACTTTGAAGTGTATTATAGTATAACCTAAAATTCATACCGTAAAACCTTATTTTGCTGAACATAAACAGGACCTTTGTTTCAATTGGCTTAAACCCTGGATAAATAACATATCCACTGCAATAAAAGCATTTTAATATATTTATTCAGTAGAAGCATTTGCCAAAAGACACGAGCTTAAAGATTCGTTCAAAGGCTGGGAATTTCTTCATAGGGTCCAGGAAGATCTCATGGACTAAAGAAAAACAAAAGCTTAAGAGATACAATGCAATAGAATAGATGAATACTGTACAGATGAATACATGGTTACTTACATCACATACAGAATACATTATGCCGTTACTTATTACATTTTCACACCTGAGCAGGTACAGGATGTGAATCACCTTCACAATGATCGATAACTCTGTTTAAGGTTTTATATTAGTAAAAAAGAAAGTCCTGCAAGCCTGTTTCATCAATGATTAGAGAAAGTAAGTGCTAGTGTTTTTCTGTCTGATGGCTATAATAGGGATATATATATTTGATAGATGTAAAACATGTTTTAGTGCCTGACACCCAGGTTTTGGCTCTATTATGAGACTATGGACCAGATTTACTAAGCTGTGGGAAAGGAAAAGTAGAGATGTTGCCCATAGCAACCAATCAGATTCTAGCTGACATTTTCTAATATGTATTAGAAAAGTAAGAGCTAGAATCTGATTGGTTGCTATTAGCAACATCTCCACTTTTCCTTTCGTGCAGCTTAGTAAATCTGGCCCTATGCTCACAGGCAACAGGCAGGAAAGCAGCACTGCTTCAATACCTTCATACAACTACAATATTCTGTTTGGGGTTACCTGATGTCCATAGTTTTTAACTAATAACATAACACTAGATGTTTTTAAGTGTCCATTTTTTTTACTAATGACATCACTTAGCGATTCTAGGTTGTCTTCTTCTCCAGCCATTTTTGCTGCGTCAATCAGAGGCGGAACGAGTGAGTTGTGGGCCCAGGTGCAAAAAATATGCTTTGGTCCTGATGATATACCAGGTAACCAGGTGAGGAGCTTTGGTGGTGAAGTGATGACAGTTGTGGGCCATTGTATCAGCGTGGGCCCTGGTGCCGTTACACCTGTTGCACCAATGGTAGTTCCGGCCATGGCTTCAATCCTCTTATCTTCTGTAGATGCACTACTGTGCATGGGCAAAAGAAGACACAGCTGCAGATCACCTGATCCAGTAAAAGTGGGATCATCATTTAAATTTTAAACAACATAGAAATATAAACTGATGATAGTGAACTGAAAATCTTAACACCATGGGCCGGATCCAGAACTACATCCGTCTTCCACAGACGGCCTTAATTCAATGAACAATAGCTACTGCACATGCGTAGTAGCTATTGTACGTAATCTGCGTATCGTTTCGATACGTAGATTGCGTATATGCAGTCTTTTAGACGGACGTAGTTCTGGATCCGGCCCCATATTATCAGTTATGTTTTATTTTTATTTATATATCTAAATTTATGATACACTGTCAAATAGCATCACATTGTGATAACAATGTATCTTTAAAATATATTGCATAGTCAAAAAATGCAAACGTTCATACTCATGTGCATCCGATCCAGAGACTGACACATCACAAACTTACGGCCTCCTGTAGAGGAGGTTGCATGTTCCTTTATAATGCATGAAACATAGAGACAGAGAAAGTGACGACAGATAAGAGCCACATGGCTCATCCAGTCTGCCCACTTATTTATTTAAAACTATACTGACCCTAGACCCTATTTACCCTCAATTTATCTTGAGATTTAGGATATCCTTTTTTTTTATCCCAAGCATGTGTAAGCTTTTCTACTGTATTAGCCTCAACTACCTCAGATGGGAGGCTGTTCCACTCAGCGTCGGACTGGCCCACCGGAGAGCCGGGGGAATCCCCGGTGGGCCCCGGTGTCTGTAAACCCCACCCCTTTTTGCAGGGGGGTGGAGACTTCTCTTAGAAGCCTGCACCCCCCCCCGCGCTGCACAGCTGGTTGTGGACGGGGATGCCGCTGCGCTCACTGCAGCGCATCCCGGCCACCTTCCCTGTAGTCCCGCCGCAGCTCTTCTCCTCTGCGGC
>WWET01000703.1:370764-395642 GCA_011038615.1 Limnodynastes dumerilii
AAATTTGAAAGTGAAAGCTAATCCAAAATAATTTTCATTCAGTTGGTCTATAAACTCTTCAAATTTTAAGACATAATCTGCCCAAACCAGAATGAGATCATCAATGTATCTTTTAAAAAACCTTACTAAACCATTAATATATCTAGAAAGGTTATTGACATTCCCAGCAAGGAACGGATCCTGAGCGCACTTTAAACTGGACACACATAAGATTCTTGTTTAGATATTTTTTCCCAATGGGTCTTCATTGCTAGAAAGCAATGTAGAGAAACAGCTATGGATGGAAAGAGTTAACAGATGATCTTTGAAAAGTGGCCATTCATTTGGCAGCTCTCATATTGCTAACACTGCAGGCATACTTTAAAAAGTCCATGCATCTGGTTAAGTACATTCTGCATCTCAATGGAGTGATTCAGAGCCCCCTATAATTTCTTTGCCACTCACCTGCATTTACCTGTCAGTGGCACTAAGTGGAGTGGCAGCTAATGATATAGAGCAGCAGAGAACATTCTACCTCTTTAAATAAGATTCATGGTATTGCTATTCCACCAACGCTGCATTTTCAATTGCTGACAAGAGTTAAACATGCAGATTTATCATTACTTTTGTTTTATAGAGATACATCAATAGCGAAGAGTATACTAACAAGCAAAAACAACAATGCAATAAAACCAGATAATTGGAGCGTTAACTTCAAATATCTTTGTAATTCTATAAAACAAAAATCACTTAAACCACAATGCTGTGTTTACCCTTTGAAGATAGCTCTATATTTAGTTAATATAATTAAAGAAAGGTGTAGAATTTCTGTACGCCAAGCATATTATGACATCCTAACTCCCCTAGCACTTTCTGTACAAGCATGTGGTAGGCCATTCCGTGAGGTCAGCATTCGCCCTGTCCATGCTAGTTTGGTGGGCGTCCGCTGTTTGGAAGACTGAAATCTTATTTATTTGTTTTAGTAAAACAAGTGTTATTTCAAGTAACTGGAAGCATAATTAGTCATTGTTAGAAATTTACACAGGTGCAGATTAGCAATACATGATTTCACTTCGTTAACTGTACAATGGTTCTGTGTTAAATCTTTTTTTTTTCTGCCATATTGTCTTTAAATATAATGATGTTACTTTGTTAGTGTATAATTCTGTTCTGATTTCTACATTTTTCTTTTTCAAGCTGTAAGAATTAATTAAAAGATTTTCATAAAGGAGTTTATATTTTGTTTGCCAACTAAACATAAAGATGTTTTGTAAATATTGCATTAAGAAAAGAAAACGTTATAGCTTGATAGAAGTCTGAAATATTCTTATGGTACGTTTCATCTAAGGTAAAATGTAACAATGCTGAGTATTGGATGCAATCCTGGTGGTAAAAGTTGCGTCAATCATACTTGTTAAGGGGTAACATGGTGGCATCAGAGAGCTTGATACCACAAGACCTTTATCTTTATGCATCAGGTAAGCAAATTGGAACAAAATTATTTATTCTTCATAAACAAAACTAGTTGGGTCTAATTGGTAGAAACCAATGGGGAAAGGGAGGCAGGAGAAGGGTATCAGCTCCCTGGATCTGCTTTAAATGTTCTTTGTGTGTCTGCAGATTTCTTGCCATTTTAGAGCTTTATTCACTTTCTATGAAATTAGTCTTTGGGGTAGATTTACTACAGGTTCTAAAATACAAGTGGAATTATTGTTCATAACAAAAACCAATTAGTTTCTAACTATCCTGTTCTAGAATGGACTAGGTAAATGAAAGTAGGAATCCGATTAAGGCTCTATGGACTGTATTCACAATTAAGAGTGAGTTAGGTGTGGACAGATCCGCACCTAACTCACCCAAACTGCCCCTCGACCCGCCCCCTGTTTTTAGGAACCTTATGGCACTTAAGAATGTCATAGGGCTTCCTTAAGTAACCGTGCGTATTTTCCGTACGGAGAAAGCCCCCCCCGCCCTCTCCATCTAATCTAAATCCCTCCCCTTCCCACTTCTAACTAACCCCACCCCCCCACGAGGCGGCATTGGCACTTCCTTCTACCTAAACTACTCTGCATGGAGGCAATCTGTGTACCTAGTACCTAAGTGGTACAAGGATTGCGTAAATGACCTACTACGAATGCATAGTAGGTCATTTCTGAAAACAACGTACTTAAACAGCTGCTAAGTGTGAACACAGTCCTATGTTACTATGATTACTATTACTTCTTCCCCTCTTTTTGTGTAAATCTATCCCTAAGTGTGTTTGCTTTAGGACAATCAGCTGGGAAGTACCTTAGAAACATCCCTTTTACTGCACTGTGTAATATTTTAGGATGTCACTATATAAATAATTATAATTAAAGTCAATAATATTATCTCTCTGGGAAGTAATTAGTTCATAGATTTTTGTCATTAAAAGTGAGTAAGATAAAATACTGAGGCATAAAAATGAAAATTTAGCAAAATCACTGTAATGTTCATTGTAACAGCATAAAATGCAAAGGAAATCGAGTGACAGCCATGATTGTATTACAGCATATACACAGATATGTAAAATATGCACAAAGTTAAATATATGAAAAACATAATATATAAGCTAACATTAGATAAATATAAATAAGTCCAGCCTTCATACATTATTGTGTACAATGTGTCATAAAATACTTTTACATTTACATTTTTCTAGAGGTGTTTACAGCCCTAGAAAAGCAAAATGGTGAAAAAAATAAGTTGGGGAAATATATGGAGAACAACCGAGCAGAATTAGTTCCACAAACTTGTCATCATATTTCCTCATCATACTTAACAATGCCACAGACATGATATAGCCATAATTTGCCTCATTGCTTGGAAGTAATTCCTGTCATGTTCTGTGCCTCAGATTTACAAGTGACTTTGTATGTATGTGACAAAAGACCATGTAAGGCAGTTTGTCTATCAGAATTTGTGCACAAGCAGCATTGTTCACACAAGCTACAATATAATTGTACTATCATTTATTTATTTATTTTTTTATAAATGTGTGTCTGTGTGTAAATCCTTTGATGTGTGTATACATATCCTCTGCTGTTCAGTGCAATATGCTGCTCTTTTATCAGTAAGTATTAAAGTTATATAGTGATACTGACGATAAACACAGTAGGTTCGTTTGACCCCCAGAATCTGCTGTCCAGATGTGCCTGCACTTAGAAGCCATGAAATTCTAGGTATCTTAACCTAGATATGTGAAAGTCATGTGACTTCCTATTTAGCGACTAAAAGTATTCAGCAGCTGGATCCATTGAGGATCAGAAATACTTATTTACCTTTAATCCTCACAGATGCAGACTGGAATGCCTGATGGTGTAGTGTACCTCCATGTACCTTCACATTATGCATGCCCAGAACATATGGCAATACTGCTACAACTGACTGTGTGGGCATTAGGAGGGAAGCAGCTGGATGGACATAGTCTACAGTTACTACAAATGAGCCCAACCCAGACTTTAGCAAAAGTATACACAGGTTACAATGAAACTTAGCACTAGCCACAGGGGATGTCTACGTCCAGGAAATTGTTGATGGCCAAAACCTCACAGTTTATAACAAACCCTTATCATAGGATAAACCTTGCAAACACTTTGAAAAGGAATGTATGCATTGTGCTTAATGTTGGGGGCCAATATTAATGCAATTGGATCATTGTGCTAAGGATGAGTATATATCCAGAACTGTAGGCCCGAAGTAGCAATCAGAGCCTTAATTTTTCTGACTTCTGTCAGTAGTGCAATAGTCTGGATCAGTATGCAGAGAGAATAAACCCAATACACTAACAACCCAGTCCCTCCGTTGGATGGTGTCAAAAGTTCTATTGCTCCTAAGTTGAAAAGTCGGAATGTGTTCCAGCTGGATGGCATAGATGCATGCGCAATGTTAAAGCTGAGTCCCTAAATTGTATAAGATTTTAAAAATGGAATACAATAAATGCATTCACAAGCATAGGCTTATGGTCTTTTGTAATAATAAATAGGTTTGCACACATCTCCATGTATATGCAATATTAAAAAATAAAGTGTGTTCGATATAACTAATTATGTTTTATTCACAGGAAGCTCTAATTTGTTATTGTGCTTGGACTAATTATGTTGTGTTAATAATGTTGGACCAGATCCACAGGTCCTGCAGATGTTACTATCATTTTACGATAATAACTTCTATTGTAAGTAACTTAGTTCTGTACAATAGTTGTTCCGTCCGATGGGGCAACTCTTCCCCTCCGTCCACACAAATTACAAAAGATAAGCAGGGGGGGGATCTAATTGTATGGTAGGGGCTGAGTTTTTTGGCAACACGCACGGTTCAGTGGTCGTACGGAGTGACAAGGGGAGATCACTTGTGTGTAATGCCAGACCCCCCACACATACAGAAAGCAGGAGTCTTGATCTAAACCATTATACTTAAATAAACAATTGCATTAAGCAATCACAAGTTATGTATATTGGACCAGATTCAGATCCACATCTAACTCACCTGTCCACCCCCACAACCTGCCCCCGTTTTTTGGATCCTAATGGCACTTAAGTAACCGTGGTTCGTATTTACGCATGTATAGTAGGTCATTTTTAAGAACGCCACACGTAAGAACCCGGAGCTTATTAACTCTGCATCAGGCCTATCGATAGAATCCTAATATTGAATGTTCATGCTCATTAAATTAATGAACCAGAGGCCAGCAGACCCCGCATACAATGAGGACATCAACTGCGGCATTGAGTACTTGTGATGTCCTGACCTTCTGACCATGCATGAGAGCAGTTGTGTTACTGTGACATCATTCCCCTTTTAAACAGTATAAAAGTTTACGCCAAGCCCTGAAGCCTCAGAGCGTTCTGTTAGAAGCTTCATACCAGTACTGGTTGTGCATGCTGTCTCATGTGATCGGTACTATTGGACCACGGTTACAATCATATCAGGCATTCAATTATTTATTAGTTTTTATAGCCAAACATGCAGTATTCCAACCAGGACACATAATAAAATGAAAGAATTGCATCTCTTAATCTGGCCCCATATTTTTAGGACAGATGCATTGTCAGTTAAGCATAACCACCATTTCTATTGGCTTCGGATTACTGGAGAAGAGAATGTATATGCAGGATTGTAGATTGTATTGTAAACTAGTGTTCTAGTGTACCAAACCTTGCATTGTTTGTGTAACATTTTTTATAGATGCGTTCTTATGTACAGTGTGGATTAGGACCTTGCTTTTCCCCTTTAAATAATACAGAAAAATGTGTTTATATATCATGTAATTTATAATGTACTTAAAGTGTTCTATAAAAAACATATCTTACCAGGTTGGTTATAGTGTGTTTGGCATCACATCTTACTTGCATATTTGGGACAGACATTTTATTTACCTGTATTTACTTCATAAACATATTATTTTCATGTGTGTGAGTGTGTGTGTGTGCGGTTGCAATCTCTGGTTAGAAAGTGTGGCTTCCGAAAAAGGGATATTCAAAAGTTACTTTTCGAATGTCCCTTTTTCCGAAGCTTACACTTTTAGAATTTTTTTTTATGAATGGGTGAGTATGCTGTTCGGCATACTCACCCATTCACTTTCGGAAAGAACAGATCACTTTGCCACACCTCCACCGGTGCTCGTCGGACCGAGGTGACAGGTGAGTAAAGTCTTTCTGTGGGATTAGGCTGTAGGGGAGGGAATGTTAGGGTCAGGCTGTAGGGGAGGGAGGGTTAGGGTCAGGCTGCAGTTGAGGGAGGGTTAGGGTCAGGCTGCGGGAGATTGTGGGTTAGGGTCAGGCTGCAAGTAAGGGAGGGTTAGGGTCAGGCTGCCAGGAAGGAGGGTTAGGGTTAGGGTAAGAATTAGGCGAAGTAGCGGGGTACTTTTTTTTACACTTTTTGGAAAAACCGAAAGCTCAGTGCTCCGTGGATCAATTGCAATGCCTCCTCGAGGCATATGCAATCAAAATCCCAGCCAGTTCGCTGGGTGGGGAGGAATGGCCGATTCAAAAATCGGCCATTTGGACCGGAGCCCCATACCCATGTGTGTGTGTGTGTGTGTGTGTGAGTGTGTGTTTGTGTGTGTGTGTAGGTGGGGTCCAGGGTAGTACACTGAGATAAAGACCCTGCTTTTCTTCCATTTGTCAATCAGGGTTATAATTATCCCACTTTGGATCAGATCATGTACCACTTTGCAATCCTCCAAAAATGATTTCTTCGAGCCTATACCTATTTCTTCCATCTCGATAGCCCTGCCACTAACACTTCACCCAATTCCTTGCATCATAGTCCTTTTCCATTTACCATCATTTTGTTTAAAGGAATGTCCTTTGTGTATTTTTTTCACATTTGTGATATTATCATGCAAATACTCATTACCATTTTACCTATATGTTTTTAATAAATGTAAGATCCTATTGCAGTATATGTCTTTTAGAACATATAACCTTATTAACATCACCCTCTGCCAAATGGTAATGTAACTAATATTGCAACATACTTACAACCCTGCCTAATCCCCCCTCCTCTCCGTATTACCAGATAGAGGTCCAAATACCACTACATACTACTGGCTAATAACACATGATTTAGATCAGTGCTCCTCAACCTTTTCTCCCCCTCGGCACACCTAAGCCCTTCCCAGAATTCCATGGCACACCAAAAGCAAAGTATACAAAAAAGCAGGAATTACAATGGATTACAAAGGAATTACAAAGTACATTAGATATTACATTGTTATTTTTTATTTGACAAATTTAAAAATCGCAGCTAATAACTTTTTATTTCTTATAACTAATTTAACTATTATAGCCCCCATCATGTGTCTGCAACCTCCCCAGTAGCCCTCATCATGTGTCTCCAGCCTCCCTAATAGTTTCCATTCATGTGACTGCAGCCTCCCCAGTATAACCAATCATGTGTCTTCAGCTCTACAGTATTCTGCATTCATGTATCTGCAGCCTCCCCAGTGTCCCCATAATTCCTTAAGGCATGGTCTTCCAGTGCTTTTTCTCCTGTTGGAGGTATTGCACTGTGGCACACTTGGCAACATCCCGTGGCACACTGGTGTGCCATGGCACACTGGTTGAGGGGCACTGATTTAGATTATGTATCCTGGACCTATATATAGGCTACCTTTCATTATTGTCGGTACAATAGAAGCAAAAAAAAACCCTGCTAATTGACCCTTTTTCAAAAAACATCTAATTATTAGATGTAATATTTTATATGTGATGAATGAGGCTACTTTTATGTGTGAAGAATGAGGCTGTGGTTAGTCAAGATAGATATAAGAACTACAAATCAGCTAAAGGCATGTGAAAGACCACCACATGCAGAGCAGAAGCCATATTTGCTTCTCTGTATTGCTTTTGCATTTAGCAGCTGATGACTCGTTATACATACATTTTGGGGAAAACCCAACATTCAGTTGAAAATATTTCAATTTATGGTGGGATATATTCATTACTATGAGGGATTTCCACAAGGCTAAAATGCTAGAAATTGGCAGCTTTGAGAGACTTATAAATTAGCAAAATGTGATTACGCTGAAAAACTTGAGAATGTTCCCTTTTGTAGCAAAGAAATGCCAATATTTTTAAGAAAGCAGAACATCTGGTTTTATTTTCTATATTGGTTTTAATATGATTCACACATTGGGCCTGATCAGGGGCATCACAACATTTTTTGTTGAGTGGGGGGAACAATAATTTAGCCCTCCACTTGGTGCCCCCCACTCCCCTTGGTGCCTTCTGTTTGCAAACTTACCCCGCTGTAAGCTCTTCTCCTCTCCTCCGCAGCTTGCTCTCACTGAATGGTGCTGACGTGACCTTGGGGTCATACCAGCGTCACTCAGATGGGAGGTAGCTGCTGCGGAGGAGAGGAGACGCTGACAGAGTATTGCACAGACACTGGCACTGTCTCTGTGCAATCCTCTGCTGGCACTCCCCGGTGTGACACAACTGGAAGCACCCCCTTCATATTTTGGCCCTCGCCCCGTTCAAACACTTATGGGTCTGTTCCTAAACTAATAACGTCACTGAATTCTGCAAGCTGCAACTATTTTCTATAGAAATATTAGGGGTGCTTCCAGTGTGTAAGGTGTGCAAGGTGTTGTAAATTGGAGGATCATAGATGTGGGTAGATGGCAGGTGAGACAATGTTTGGAGCGTCCTTCTCTATTTATGTAATGGAAACATAAAAAGAAGAAGACTCTGGTAAGTTATGATGTTCAGGTTTGTTGTATGCATGTTACATATTGGTAGGGTAGCCATGGAAATGCAATTCCTTATTAAGCCACCTAATGATAAGGTGCATGTACACATGCTGGACAGCTGCAGGCAATGATGCATGATGCCATATACTTTATTGATGTCGCCAGTGTATCATGGGTGCACCTTATCTCATTTCTCTGTTTTGCTTTTATTATTCTGCATGTAAACTATTTCCATTTACATGGAATGCAATGTAAAAATAAATGTGGTACAGGAGACTTTACTATTGTCTTATTGGATATAACTAACACATGATCTGACTCAATAGGTTTCCTTTACTGGTATAATCCTCTATGCGTAGGAAGTTAGGGAATATGAGGCATGGAAATTGCAATAAAGTGTAGCAGGTAGTTGGAAAAACTGACAGCATGGAATAAACCTGTAGAGCAAAGTCTTCTGTCAGCGTTTCTATGACGTGTTGTACTTACTGGTGTAGTCAACGACAGCAGCTTGGCGTGCAAACATAATACCACTGCAAGACAGGAACAACTTAGAGGGACAATGACTAAACCATAGAAGGTAATAGCTATTACAATTACATATTGTGCTATGGTCTAATTATCCTGTAAATAAAAGCTAAACCAACACTCTTTATATAGTGGTAGAAAAAAGAAAACTGTAATGACACATATATATCGCTGTACGCCTTGTAGTCAAATAGAAATATTTGATTTGAAGGATGTGAAACGTACAGAAGTAAGGAGAATCATCATTTGATTTTAGGTTATTATCTTTTGGCATCTCTTCTCCAAAAAAAGTGCCTTTCTTCCCTTTCTGTTCCGTTTCCTTTCACTCTCTTTGTTATCTCCTCCAGTCTCTGCTCTAATAATTACCCCCTTTTAGGCTGTGATTCCAATACAATATGATGAGTCTTCAGTATTAAACAATACATGCTGTTCCTGGCACCATTCCCATTATCAAATCAGCAAATGCTAAGATGAGGTGGTGAGGAGGGGGCTGCTTAACTGTTTATGTGTAATAGGCACCCTGGGCATTGAACATATCATGGCAGAGAGGCATTGTTTGCTTCTGCCTGTGCGTGAGATGGAATACATTTAGAGTAACAATGTCCGTTCCAAAAATCTACTTTATTTTGTTCTTGTGCTTTATTTTTAAATGCAGTAACACAGGAATACATTGTATATCTTGTATTAATATTTACAGTGCTTTAACTCAAACCCTTGATGATTTAGCCTTTGTAATATGTCTTGTACTTGTATGTATTTATAATGTAACGTCATTGGCAGGTTACAATCTTCTGAGGCATTTATTGTTACGAAAGGTAAAGAAAATATTGATACTATATATGTGGTCAGAGATTCTGAGGTTATGTTGCCATCTGCAAGGCCACAGTCACCCATATTTCTTTCATATCATTTCTTTTCTTGTGAATGACATTAAGAAATTCCAATTCACAATAATAAAAAAAAATAGTGTAACCCTGGTCGGTTTGCCCTTGTGTGATAAACTGACAGAACACAGAACTGGTTGAATTTCCTACTCATAAGGTTGATTGTATATTTTGATATTTTTTGCTCACTCATTGCCGGATATAACAAGACATCACTGATTCTACAGTGTCACAATTCAGCCTTTTGTACTTATTTAATATTGTCTGCTCTAAATGGCACTTGATGTTTGTGACTTTTATAAATTGACTTAAATCTGAATCATTCAATTTCTGTCATTGAACTGTCAGTGTACGTCAGCCTTTGCACTTTCTTTTCATGGGATTTAAAAATGTCAATGTTAAAGCACTGCTGACATCATGTTGATCGTACATACGTTCTTCTTTCTCTTTATTAAGAAGATGTGCAGTTCATGCTGTTAACAACAGTGACACATTAAAGTTATATTTAGGCTTTGGCAATGCTGGCACCAAGGGTTATCCAACGATATAGTTATTTTGCATCTTATTAGTACATACTTTCATTGTAACACACATAGTCCAAAGCCAAAATGTTTGGGTTTGAATTAGACAAGCCTCGATGCATTTACAAGAACAGATTCACTGTAACAAGACCATCAATCCAATCTCACTATATCTTGTAAAAAACATAACATAACATAAGGAATATCTTCAATTTAGCCCATATCCAAGCCCTGTAGCTCATTCAAAGGTCATGCAGTCTGTCCAGTTCCACCCATCATCCAAAAATTTAACCAAGTAAAAAGGAAATGTATTTCCCATAGAGTTTACAATTGAAAGCAGGCCTCAGCTAAATTAAGAAAAACAAAAAACGGTTACTTTCTTTGGGCCAGATCCTGAGCTACGTACAAGTGCGTACAAGTAAATATGCCTCTTTGTATTTACTGTGCATGCGTGCAGCAGATGTTACGCAACGTAACTCTGATCGTATGAAACTTCGAAGCGTAAATACAAACAAAGGGATGGGTCAACCATACGACATCCGCTTTGGGGGCAGAGAGAGACATTTAAATTGTACAGTATGGGCCGGGTTAGGCCGTTACGTACGTCCATCCTTTACGTACGTCCGTACTTACGCTTTGAAAAGTTAAGCTAGGGTTTGGTGAACATAAAATGAGCAAACTACGTACAAGCGAGGGGAGTGCCTAGGGGAGCGCATAGTACTTACGATAGCGTAAATACGCTACGCGATCGAACGTAAAGAGAACTTAGGTCTGGATCTACCCCTTTAAAAATGGGGTTGTCAACTATATCACCTTTATTGAAATGGTTTAACACAGACATATATGCATGCTAAGACCAAACTACACTATATATGGAAATAACCAAATCTGAAAAGAAAGAATACAGTTAATTTGGTCTGTAACTATGAAGGCTATTCAGCTCAGTGGCTGTAGGCAATCCTCTACAAATGACTGCTCACAACTTTTTAGATTATTTAGTAGATGCCTTCTATCAGTCATTCAGTCATTCATTAACAAATCACTCTTCTGTTAATAGTGTTAACAGTGACCTATCACATGACCTTGTGCTAATAGCATTTTGACAACATGATTTGGTTATCCACCTGACCTCTCCTGAAACCTGCAATGTACTCACAGGTACTGGTATAGCAGTAGGGTTACAGACCATAGCCATATCGGGACAATATAATGAAAGTTTCATCTTATTATAAACCAGAATGACCCACCGCTTCCTCCTCTCCACCCATAATGATAATACACAATCTTATTAATCTGCTGTCACTCATTTACAAAGAAAGTTACTTTCTTAATTCATATTTTTTATCTTTACATTGTCAGTCCAAGAATGCTCCATGAAGAAAGTGGGCCATGTGGCTCTTATCTGCCGTCACTTTTACTTTCTATGTCTGCTGACAGGCATACAATCATTTCATTGGTACCATGTATTATACAATCTGGGTGTAGGTGGCCACCCTTTTCCGAAAGAGACATTTTCTCCCAGCCATTTCTGAACTCGCAGAGGAGAAGCAATCGAACAATGGAAGAAAGAAGACACTGCACCGATTGGTGAGTATAAATCTAACCCCAACCTTTACCCTAATCCTTACTCTAATCCTCCCCCTTCATTACCCTAAACCTCGCTTCCCCGCAGCCTGAACCTAAGACTCCAATCCATGCAGCCTAACCATAAAACTCCCCAGACTGTATATCTAAAATAGTACTTTTGCAGCAGCAACTCCCATGATACAATCTTACCTGGCTACACACTTACCTAATTCTTGCTGAATCCACCCGACCAGTTCGTCAGACTTTGGATAAGTGTGTATGCTCACATGGCCAATGATTGGTTTAACAACCAATCTCAGTTGTCTGGTCAGAACAAAAGATCTTAAAACCTGCTAATTAATCAGGAGACCCAATTGCCAATCATCCAACCAATTTATAAGTGTGTGCACTTGCCCAATTCTGCTCCCAATTTTTACATCAGACAAAACCACCTTTTTAGGCTTGAATGCCACTGCAGCTGTCAGTGTAAACAGCCCTAGGAAATAGTGTTGGCATGTGGTAATGGAATACCAACAAATAGTATATTTAAAAAAACTTGTAAATACTGCACATATGTCATCTATGTAGTGTACATACTACCATCATTGTTTATTAAAGGCTTATTTAAAAAGAAATGAATGTAAATGTGTGTAGAAGTATTACGCGCTGACAGTAATAAGGAAGGTAAAACAAGTAGGTAGGTATAAAATGTATATTAATTTTATTAATAACCCATTGGTATGGTGAAAAATCAAAGAAAAAGAAATATAAATAAAATAAAATAACAGAAAACACACAATTGACAAGAACAAACACAAAGAGGAATGGACAAGCAGACAGAAAGAAAAAATGGAGGAAAAGAGAAAGAAAAAGTGGTACTGAAAAAGTGGTACTGTCAGCGCCTAATACTTCTACACACATTTACATTCATCCCTTTCTAAGGGTAGCCCTTACTTTTAGTATTACTGCAGCAGACACCCCCCATACCTTTTATCTGCCCCCATCCCTACCTCAGCAGCACGGACAGTCTCCATTATTTATTTAAAAAGATGCATGTTGACTTTAGAATATTTTATACCACTTAAAAATTGCTTTATATTTTTTTCATATGTACTTTATCATTTAATTTTAAACCTTCAATGTCATCAAATAGGTAGTTAGTAGTAGCAGTTTACACCTATACTCAGAGACAGGTCCGCTATATATTATAGAGCCTGGGACACATCTGCAGAACCCTGCCCCCCTATGTGACATAATCTGTGACATCACATAGGGGATGGGGCATTGCAGACCTGCATTAACAGTGGGCTAATGTGCAGGGAAGTCCTTGCACATTGGCCTGTAACCGTACAGCTTTAAGCCATGGTAAGTATCAGCATGCCCCATCAGCTCCAGGCCAGGGACAGTAGTCCCAGCTGTTTTTCCCCATGATAGCAGACCTGCTCAGAGGTATTAATCCAGCGCTTGAGAGTAAGGGAAAAACAGGTGGTAGTGTGGAGCTCAGCTAAATCATTTTGCAAGTGAGCGTTACAATGGTGGATCACATGACACAGTAAATTTGGAGAGGTTTATTGCAGGATGACATGGATGGAACAAGAATGCAACATAGTAATATGCAGGTAATGCAGAAATTAAGCACATATAACAGATCGTAAACACAAGGATACCAGGAATGCAGAAAGTCACAGGTGTAATATGCAGGTGAAGTTAAACCACAGGGTTTATGCAAGAAAGTCCAAATAAAGTCTACAGATTGAGCAGCATGGCTGGTATAAAGCGGGGATCCAAGATAAATGGAGACAGGACCATGATCAGATAACAGGACCACGATTGAGAAGAGCAAACAAACATGTAGCACAGGAAGCAGGTAACAGGAAGCAATTATCCATACCTTGCTCAGGAAGGATGGGATATTTATAGCCACAGCACAGGTGTAGAATAACTAGCAATTACACAGATTAGTCCAAGAGAGAGTGTTCAACAGCAGCCTCTAGGGGCAGCTAGTAGGAATGTCCACAACATGATCATCAGTCCGGGACTGCCCCTAAAGGGCACAAAAGGACAGTCCAGGGTATAACAGTGAAGAGTGCTATTTAATTTTAATTCTTGTGCATGCAGGAAAAATACTTTACTTTTGCATATATAACTAAAATATTGCATAACTTTTTGTTTAATCTATACATTTTAGTTGAGCTAGGAAGCTTTACCTTCAATTCTAATTCTGTTTTCACAGTTTAAATTTGCCTGCCCTTGCTCAGATCTACACCTGCACCTGTTTTTCCCTTAAAAGAAGGTGTAAGTGCAGCTTTAGAACAGCCCCAGAGTAAGTAAAGTGAGTGTACAGAGCAGCAAGCAAGACAAGCACACCAGATTGATAACTATACACAAAAACAAATAAAAATAAGTAGTGTTGATTCAATTTTCTTTTTCTATTTATGTTAATACACCACATAGCCCAGTTTATTATTATGTAAATATGACAGGGGTCTGGTGAAGATTAGAAGATTATGTACAGTGACTGTTTCAGCAAATGCAGATCGTAGGGCTGCTGTAAATATGGACAACTGTATATCATGGATTTTGTGTTGTAGCTGCAACCTTGGTCTTGTTACATACTACGAGACAGTCAGACTGTGGTGGCTTGCAAACTGACTTTTTTTCTTATGTGTTTAGTCATTCTCCCATCAGCCTGGAGGTGTTTCCTGGGCGGACATCTGATTGAGAGGTAGACCTGTAAATAGTGTGCGTTCCACATCACATTCACTCACCACTACCTTGCCTTCTGCTTTTGTCTTCCCTCTGAATGTGTGTTCTCCACATGTTTCTGCTTGACGGTATCTGCTGGTGCTGCTGCTGCACTCGCTTCGATATTCAGCTTGCCACCATTCCACATGTTAGATGCTGGTCTCATTGTGCTTGAGTGTACCATCTGCTCACACTGTCTCAGGGTTTTGCCATCTCCCTGCATTGTCTTGTGTGTATGTGTGCTTGAGTGGATCATCTGCTCACACTTTGCTTTAGGGTTTTACCATCTCCCTGCAGTTTCTTGTGTGTGTGTGCTTGAGTGTATCATCTACTTGCACTGTGTCTCAAGGTTTGCTATTTCCTTGCAATATCTCTTGTGTGTTCTCAAGTGTGTTTCTCATAAGAGGTCTGCTGTAGGATTGTATAAAGAGTTTAATCTGGAATTGGATCTGAAGAGGATTAGACAAGTGTGTACCCAGGTGCTGCAGAGAAGGGGCAAACACAGATCTTTAAATGGGGTGGTTTTCATATTATTCCTGTAAATAATGCTAAATCTTGAAAATAAATATAGAAACAAAAGCTGTACCATGTTACTATATTTCCACGCTTCCATACTATGGGAACAGCATGCTATCCACCACTCAGGTTTGTAGTGGATTAATGGCGCCCAGAGCAGGTCAATGGTATGGCTCCTCACAATCCGTTCTTTTGTGGTGTGCCAGGAAGCGAGGTGAGCATGTTCCCTGACAAGTGTTTTCTGAAAGGAAGTGTTGTTTTTACTTTAATGAATATTGATTGTTTGCTTTTCATCTACTGTACATGACTCATGTTGATTCTTACTGCACTGATAAGCTATAGAGAGAATGAAGATTGACAGAAGCCCCCTATGAACACATGCGATTTATTCAGTGCCAGATTAAACCCTGTGGCAGAATAAACCCTGTTAATTTTAAAAGCCAACAATTTTAATAAACCAGTTTCATTACACCAAACAGGCAAGAACAGTTGTTAATGTTGTTAAACAAATGCACATATTGGACCGGATGCAGACCGGATGCAGACCCTCGCACGCTTTCCTTATGTGCGGGGGTTTGGTAGTACGCATGAGAGAGGGGAGTGAACTCCCCTGTCACTCCCTTCTCTCGTGTGTAATAAGTGTGACTTACGCTGATGTGCGGCAGCCTTAAGTCACACTCGTGGGTCAGCGGTCCGTGCGAGCACTGTTCTGTATGTATGTGGGTGTTAACACCCACACTGTATAATTTACATCTTACCCCCACACACTTTGTGTACTTCTTGCAAGCGGAGGGGAAGAATCACCCTATCGTTTGGAACTGAGCTCTGCACGATTGGATATACGCTCATAAAATGTGGCGATACACCCTCCAGTCCATTCAGCTCACTTACGCACTTTGCATGGATCCGGTCCATTGTTATTAAATACAAATGTTGAAATATTATTAAACAATATTGCTAAACATAAATAAAAAAATATGTAATTTTAATAAACCAACAAAATTTTAAACATTCACATTATTTTGATCTATGGCCACGGGAACCCCCAAGGCACAGGGTCTATTTGGTAATCTGGCACTACATTTATTCCTCTGCCCGTTTAACTTTAAAAAGTGACATGGAAATAAAAGCAGGGTTCTGACAACTGGCAAATTCATTTCACATTTCAGACCCTCTAGGTGTGACCTGGAGATGGGGTTATCTTTATTTCAGATGACAGATACATGACATTAACCTTCAATAATGTATTTGTAAATTTGGATTTTGTGGAATTAATAGTCTAGTTGGACAGTAATGGACAATTTAATGGTAAATAAGACCTTTTATTGTGAAACTTGTACTTACCTCTCTTCCAGACCCACACTAGTAACAACTTCTGAAATACACTGAACCCAAAATACCATGGTACATACATAACCGAAACTCAGTCAGTCAATTAACACACTTCTGTTTTCTGTTTTGTTATAAAATAGTTAATGCCTGAGTTGGCAGCAAGAGATTTTGTACAAAAGTCTTATTGTTCCATTTTAAACCTCTTCTGATGAGGTCAGTGGAACAGATTCTACTAACATAGTATTAAGGAGATAGCTTACCCAAAGTTTATTTCAGTAAGTAAACTGTATAATAGAGTATGATAGACGATATGCAGAGTTCCTAATTACAGATTGGGCATATTATTGGATTAGGTATATTCAAAAAAATAACCCAAATCTCAAGATAATTTGCATAAATAAATTAGCATACCATTTATTGATTTGTTTAATAGTGAAGTTAGATTAAGTCTTATGTATATATTTATATTATGAGAACACAGTTGTGTAGGCCAAGCGCTTTCATAAAATTAGTTTAGTTACTATGTAAGTACCTTAAGACCTTAGAAAAATGAACATGTGAAAGTGCCAAAAGTAGTGAAAATAAGGTCTTTTTAACTTTATGTGTTGTATCCCAGTGCTCTGCGCTACAGAACTGTGAGTACTGGCTGCACCATTCAAGACTACAGATGTATATCATTTTCTGTTGACATTTTTACAGATGCTAGAGAAGTAACACAAGGAATATTGAGTGGGTGAGAGATTTAGAGGGAAGAGAAAGAGACAAAGTTTGAGAGTTTCTGTGTTAACCATAAAGTTACCTAATTTCTGCCATACCATAAAATCTTCACTATGGATTGGGTCCAAAGTTCCACTAGAGCTCTGAATGCAGCACCAGAATTGGATCCAACCTTCTGTGCAGGAGATGGGAGGCCCATCCCTTGCTCACATGGCCTTCTAATCCATGACCTCTACTTTACATTTTACAGTAAGGATGATTTGGAAAAGTCTAAATACATTTTCCCATGAAGACACAAGCTGTATGGAACAGATGATCCAGATACATACTGATAGAGCGGAGTGTGGACAGGTGCTGTCATAATATGTAGGTATTTTTTAAACATTGTGACTGTAAAATGCCCTATTTATAGAAATATGGATCTAGTCCTATATGACTACAATAACAAAAAAATTATCCAAAATTTTATAATCCATTTGGTTCCGGATGCGTTTGGCGCTTTTAATAATGATGGGCCTGATCCAGAACAACGCAATGGAGCGAATTTACGCGTGGCGGAGACGTAGAATAATCTATTTGTAAGTACTGCGCATGCGCACCATAGAAAATACGCTCGTTAGCGTAGCGTAATTGTGAATGTGTGGGCCATACACATATGTGGCACGTAAATACTTACGTGTGGGCATGCCAATTTTACGTTACTCCAAAATACGTCTGAAATACGTTAAGTAGGGGGGGGGGTTGTATTTAAAGTGTACAGTATGGGCGTGCTAAGCTGCGTAAATTCATCTTGCCCATACATACGTGTGCGTGTGACTGCGGTTACGTTGGCAAAAGTTAAGGTAGGGTTTGGAAAGCGTATCTTGACAAAATACGTACGTTCAAGGGGTGTGCCGAGGAAAGTGTAACGAATTTACAAAAAAACATTTTCTAGTATGTAATAGGAAAGTAAAAGCTACAATCTGATTGGTTGCTATGGGAAACATCTCCACTTTTCCAAACCTGCAGCTTAGTGAATCTGGACCATAGAGTCTAACTGTAATCCCATAACAGGAGAGGTTAATACAAAAGTCTAGGAAATATGGCACTTTATGTAACAATGCTATCTTATTTGTTAATGTAATATTTAAGCATCCTTGACACACAGAAATATATCTACAAGTGTCTTTGTTTGTTCAGTATCAAAGGCATAAATCTTATCCATGAAGACTCTGAAGTGTGAAACATCTGCTTAGATCTTCACCCTGAGATACTGGTTTTATTTTATCCCACAACCAATATCTTATCCTACGGAAAAAAAGGACAGATAATGGCATCAAATTTCTTATCTGTAATTTCTCTGTCACCTAACTCCCCCATTTGACACTAAAGTGCAACTCAAGCCCAGCGGCCTAAATATCTTGATTTATTGACCATCGAGAAAGACGGGAAAGAAAATTCTTCTTCTAACAACACAGATTGTTGCCTGGATACACAGATCTCAGGTTGTTGCAACTGCTCAGATGAAGCCCAAGGGGTGTCACACGGGCATTCCTCATACACAGATCCATCATGTAAGGTTGCACCAGTAAGTAAGTGTCTCAAATAAGGCTGTCACAGGCATTTCTTTCTGAAATTATACGTAACCATTCATTTCAGTGACTGAGAGAACCAAGACATTAAATATAGAACTAGATTTATAATGTTTTCTTGCCAATGCCTCTCTAACTTTGACAGCAGCTGGCATCATGCTAAGAATTCCTCATTTGATCCCCTATTATAGCCCCGGCCTGTATGTGCCAACATTATTTATTTATTTACATTTTAAAGCCAATTATAGACCATTTGAGAAATATAGGCTCACCATCACTTTTATATAGAGAGTATTTCCAGACTGTTACTTACAGAATAACTAGGGAATGTTGTAGCTTCCACCATTCTGCAGAGAGACCACTAAATAAATGATATTAAGACTTGTGCATATAAATATAATTATTTAAAGCAGGCACTGGATCTGACTTCTTGACATCCCATGCGCTGAAATGTTGTCTGTAGATGTGATGTCTAAAGAGATCCATCCAGTATTAAAATATATTTATAACATCGGACCAGATCCAGACCCCCTTACACTTTCCGTATGTGAGGGGGGCTGAAAGTCCGCACGGAAGATGAACTGGAGTGAACTCCAGGACCATTGCCTGGACTTGTGTGAATTCCTTGGGCTTTCCCTGTGATCCTCGTTTCCTGGTTCTCATGTGACTTCTTGCTCTATCCTGCTTCATGGTAACACTTTGGAACTCAGCGTGTGCATCATTCTCCTAATGCCTTAATAAGTTAATACAGCACTCCACCAGCAGAATTCCAGTATCCTAGTTTTGCCTGCAAGCAATAACACCGGTTTAGCTGCTGGATACCCACCCCTTATTTTATTCTATCACCCATATTATGTTTCCATTTGCACATATAATAGATACTCATCTATTACCGACATCTCATCAGCCATATTCTGTTTGAGGATTCTTTTGTAGGCAAAACCATCTGCAGAGCTTCAGGATAGTGACCTATCTCCAGTAGTTCTTGCTTCCTGGGTTCCTTTTTCTCCTTTGTGTTTGTCATTTCCTGTTCACCTACTGACTGTCCACTGAGGGAATGTGCTTCTCTCCTACCTAGGACTATATATTATCATTATCTGTCTACAGAATCTGCGACCGGCACACAAACATTAACTTAGAAACTTGACATTAACATAATGGACCAGATCCTCACTTGATAATGATAGGTGGCTTACATATGCTACTTATACATGCTGCCTGATGCTGCTTTACATGTGGAATTCAGTCTCTGCATGCCAGGGGAAGTATTCACATTGCTGCAAATTCTGCATGTTAACCTTCAAAGCAGAGGCTAACATATGGGGAATAACCCCAATTATAAGCCTATTATGCAAGTCCAGGTGACGTTGGCTACTCATAATGTAAACTATAATGTTTACATATAATCTAATGTAAGAGTCATGATGGAAGGTTAGGAGTGTGTCGTTTCTAACCACTGGTGAAGAATTCTAGGTGTTTGACCAGCTGGACATTGTGTAAAGTGCATGCAATGTGCATCTGTACTGCTTCTCGAGGGTGTTGTGGAAAAGGACTGGTTAATGGGATCTAGGATTAAAGATCCAGTTGAAGTCATCTCTGCACAGCACAATTCCATCACAATGTAGGTTCAGTTTCTCCAAGGTGGTGTCAGAGCAAGTTGTCTGCCACTGGCTTGGGGAAAAGAGATTTTAATAAATATAAGGATATCCTAAATCTCAAACTAATTGAGGGTAAATAGGGTCTAGGGTCAGTATAGTTTTAAATAAACAACTGGGCAGACTGGGCCATGTGGCTCTTATCTGCCATCACTTTCTATGTTTCTATGTATTAAAGGGCAGATTTTACCATATATTGTACATTTTGTGAAGGGCTCATCCTGCCACAAGTTCATGTATAGTGATATTTGTAATGTTATGTAAGGTTATGTTTGGACACCAGGGGCTAGATTTACTAAGCTGTGGGTTTTGAAAAGTGGAGATCAGATTCTAGCTGACATTCTCTAGTATGTAATAGGAAAGTGAGAGCTAGAATCTGATTGGTTGCTATGTGCAACATCTCCACTTTTCCAAACCCGCAGCTTAGTAAATCTGGCCCCAAGAGGGCTATCGGATAGCCGCCATTCCAATGCATTTACTATCAGGTTGCTGTTACAAAAAGGGTATGAGAAATCTTTGATAGAGAGAGAGGTGGTAGTAGAGGAGATTTCAACGTGTGTTACCTGGATGAGTACTACACCAGCTTTAACACCTTTAAGGTTAACCTCAAGAGCTTAGAATGCTTTTCTGGGGGATTCAGCCCTTTAACATTCATTGAAACATCATGTAATTTATACATTATGAAGTGAGGAGTGGAGGATACTATGTATTCCTATACAGCAGGTAAGTGGAGTCCTCATTTATCTGGTATAATACAGAATTAAAGACAGATACAAGAAACAAAAGAGGGATAATGGACCACATCAAGAATAAAAATATGTGGTTGTCTTTTGAATGCACAGTAGAGATGGGTGCTGACCCCCGTGTTTTGGTTTGGTCTTTGTTGTGTTTTGGTTTTGTAAAAAAAAAAATTTAATGTTTTGGTTTTGGATCTGTATTTTATTTTAAATTGCTAAAAAACGTTAAAATCAAGTAATTTGTATCTATTTTTGCTCCTAAAGCATTATTAATATGAATAACATTCATTTCCAGTCATTCCTAGACAAATAGGACCACCTCACAGCTCACAAGATTGATGTTGGTTGGTACATGCTACCAAATATTGTCTAGTATCCCGCTCTCAACTTTGTGACATTTGTTTAATGTATTCTCATGTATTGCTATTGTTATATATCAGATAAAACGTTAAAATAATTTGTATCTATTTTTGCTCCTAAAGCATTATTAATATGAATAACATTCATTTCCAGTCATTCCTAGACAAATAGGACCACCTCACAGCTCACAAGATTGATGTTGGTTGGTACATGCTACCAAATATAATATTGTATCCCGCTCTCAACTTTGTGACATTTGTTTAATGTATTCTCATGTATTGCTATTGTTATATATCAGATATATAGACAATATCTATGGTCCCTTCCACAGTAAATCTAAATATAAATTCTATAGATGTAAAATGTTTTTAAAAAAAACAATTGTATAAATAAAGAGAGAAAAGTGTGAACAGGACTTGCTGCAGGGTGAGGAATATAGAAGCTGCTATTAACCAGTATATCCCTAGTACTTTTAAGCAGACTAAGGGCCAGATTTACTAAGCTTCAAAAAGTGGCAGAATAGTGGCTGCAGCCTTGTCACCCTATTGGCTGATTACCCCTAAAGCCTTGTCACCCTATTGGCTGATCACTCCTGCCTGTGTGCATGACTTCTGTCTGTATGTGACACTGATGGGGAAACTTGCTCCTTTGTTATGTTCACTGCCCTGTGGTGAAAATCCTTTTCTATGTATGTCTAGCCAAGAAGCCAATGAAACCACGCCCCTTTTCACGGCACCCATGAAGCCATGCCCCCTTTTCAAGTTAATGTTTTTTTCTTAAATAATCATTTTGGGGGTGTTTCTGGGCCACCAGAAATTTCCCCATGGGTGGCCCACTGGGTTACTGACAGTCTATCCGTGATCTTTCTTATCTTGTGTGTAGCTCCAGCAATGGCATGTGAGGACTGTTTCTTTAACAGGGCTGCAGGGGAGCTGCTAATAAGGTGGATTGGATTATAGGTGAATGCAGGGGAGATGGTTGCCCCATATCAACTGCACCCCTAGCACTCACTATAGTTGCACCCCTGATATCACTCATCCCAAGCATTCTGTTCAGTTTTTCCACTCAGATCGATAAAGTTGTAGTTCTTTAACAAAAAAAAAGTCTCCACAAGCCTGCCTCTTTGCTTAGCCCTCTGTGATTGGCTGATCACAGTCATGTGATACTTCCTGTCACAGACAGGAAGCAGAAAATACAAGGCTCGAAAGATCCAAATTTTTTGTGAAAATGGTGTTTTGCCTCGATTACAGATCCAAATTTGGTGGAAGAAACCCTAAAGTTCGAATGTGTCAGATTTCACAGAATCCAAACCGCTCATTTCTAATTATTAATAACCATGTCATTTCAATCTTTTTTCCATATTATGTAAGTGATCATGAATACAGTAAAATGACTTTGTCCAAATGTTGCATTTGCTACATAAAATAAAAAATAATGCTTACTGTTTCTAAGACATATATTAAAGTTGTCACATCTTACTTATAGTATGTATAAAAGGTGTGTAAAGTTCTCTGGTAAGAAGAGGATCTGGCATGTCTCTGAGAAATTCCTTCAATAATGCAGCAACATCATGGACACTATGCTCTTCTTCCAAAACAACATCAATGCCACGGTCAAATTCATCACGTAACTAGAAAAGATCACAAAAGTCATGTTCATGGACACTACAATATAAAATAAGTTGTAAACACAAGATTTAAAGGATGTTTAGTAAACCTCATATCACTGATGTTTACCTGCCTCAATTACATCACTGTCATCCTTCTAGAGGCACAGATGGGTCAATACTCAAAAAGTTATTTTTGTTTAATTGTTTTTTTATTTTGCTTTGTTTTGTTTTTTTATTATTAACTAAACATAACTGAAACAAGTGTTGACAAGGGACCGGACCTAGACACCTGTAAAAGGGGTGTTCTGCGACTTCACAAGCGCCACAACAAGCATTTTCTATGTCAATTCGGGGCATATCAATTTCGATATGTGTGGCATGGGAAATGTTTAAATTGTATAGCGAGGACATATTCTAACTGCGCTCACCTTTTTACGTGAGAATGTCGCCAAAATCTTAAGGTCTGCTGGCGGAAATTTCTTGTGAGTGAGGGAAGTGGTCTACCCTTGCTTGGATAAAGGCTAGATCGAATGGAATACTAGCATTGGATTTGTAAGTCTGTAAGTCCCGAAACAGGATTCTTAGTTTAGTCATTTTAAAAAGACAAATAGTATACAACATTTGTGGGGTTAGTATTCAGGTGATGTGATGACACAGGAGAAGGTAACGTGTGATTATCAGTTTAGATATTTACAGATACATCACAGACACAGGACAAGGTAAGGGGTGGTCCGGTTGATGAGAATGGGAAAAATATCCTGAGATATCCAGACTCTGAGAATACAGTAAGAATTGAAAATAACCACAGCTAAGTCAGTCTGAGGAAGATTGTTTACAGTTGTGGAAAAGTTAAAAGCAGGTCCTGTGTGACCTCCGAAGCAGAAATTCCTGAGTGAAACAGTAATTCAATACTTCATCCAGGGATGTTTATTGTATCATTGAATTTGCATGCATTTATTTTTTTTGTTATTAATAAATGAGAAAAAAATAACATTTACAAAAACAAGGTCAGACTTTAAAATTAGCACTGCATTATTAATGGGTGTGAAATTTAACTTGATGATCTTAAGGTCGATAAATATGTGTTAAAATAGTGGGTTGACACATAATGGGGTAGATCCTGAGCTACGTACGCTAGCGTATTTACGCTAGCCAGTGACATGAAAACGCTGTTTTGTATGTACTGCGCATGTGCGTGGCAGATGTTACACCATGTATCTCTGAACGCACATACCAGCATCGTATCAAGATCGTAACTACGAACAAAGGGGCGTGACATCCATACAACACCCGTAATTACGCTTTGGAGGCGGGGTGAGGCATTTAAATCATACAGTATGGGACTTATGTACGTGAAGCCTTTACATACGTCAGTAGTTACACTGTGTAAAGTTAAGGTAGGGTTTGGCAAGCATAAAACGTCAAAAGTACGTACAGCCGAGGGGAGTGCCTAGGTGAGCGCATAGTAAATACGCTAAGCCTTGAAACGTAATGGAAACATAGGTCTGGATTTGGCCCAATGTGGTTGACATTAAAATAACCCTAACCCCAACTCTATCTCCAACTCTAACTGTGATAGATGTGATAAAATCTTGATTATTTACTGGAGCATAGGAGACAGACAGATTAACACTGGACGGGCAAAGCTAGCAGCAGGACGATGTCAAAATAAGGGGAGTGGGCATGAGGTGAGCAGACGATGGAGTGGGACAGAGCAGTTGATATAGACGGGAGGTGGACATGGAAAAGGTAAATATCGACCTTATGGGGGGGTACCATGTCCACAATATAGTAAATATAATATTTGTCTGTTTAATATAGTGGTTGACAATGAAACAGTCAATATTATGGTGTCATTTGTTAAACTGTTGACCTTGTGAATATCAGAACTATTATTGATCAACTGAAAAAAAAAAAAAAACACGGTTTCTGCCGTTCCCTGTCTT
>WWET01000703.1:400732-412927 GCA_011038615.1 Limnodynastes dumerilii
ATAGAAAAAAATGTTTAATATTATGGACATAATTGACATCATTAAACAAGATCCTCCATGGCATAATATTTCTTTATAGGATGGAGAATATTCCTCCCATATACAACATGTATTTTGTTATGACTATGACTAAACTGATCCGTGGTATGTGTCACAAAACATACTAAAAAAGGCTAGAGGAACTAAACATGTATAGCTTGGAGCAGAGAAGGGACAGGGGGGATATGATAGCAGCTTTCAAATATATCAAGGGTTGTGACTGGATAGAGGAGGGTGACATTTATCAAAGGAAGATATGTAATAGAACACGAGGGCATGAATATAAACTGGAGGGTGGTAGATTCAGAGGAAATGTGAGGAAAAATTAGTTCACTGAAAGGGTGATAGATAAGTGGAATAGCCTCCCAGCTGAGGTGGTTGAGGCTAATACAGTAGAACAGTTTAACATGCTTGGGATAGATACAAGGATATGCTAAATCTCAATCTAGATTGAAGGTAAAATAGGGTCTAGGGTCAGTATAGTTTTAAATAAACAACTTGGCAGACTGGATGGGCCATGAGGCTCTTATCTGCTGTCCAGTGGCGTAAATTCTACCCAGGCGCCCGGAGGTAAGGCGGCACTGGCGGCACGTCATGATGTTGCACAGTGCATTCCTGAGTAGAGGTAAGTTTAATCCTTTTTAACAAAGCCCACCAATATAGCTATTACTGGCTTGGGCCTGTTACCAGAGCTTTCAAACGCCAAATCCAGGAGCGGTCACTGCAGAGGTGAACAATGGAAGTGCCCCCCTTGGCACTAGTGTCTGGAGCTCAGGGCTTCCATTGCCTCTGGTACTTCCACCACTGCTACTGTCACTTTCTGTGTTTCTATCATTGCGAGTTCCTGTACAGAATACTGTCATTACAAAGTAGGGACAGCCGAAAGTTGCTTTTCGGCTGTCTCTATTTCGAATGACAGCAGTTTTAGATTTTTTTTTATGAATGGGTGAGCATATGATCGGCATACTCACCCATTCATTTTTGGAAGCACCGGGACTTAGGGTTAGGCTGCGGGGGGGAGTAGACTTAGGGTTAGGCTGCAAGGGGAGAGACTTAGGGTTAGAGAGTGGATTAGGGTTACTTACCTTTTGCGGCACAGTGTTCGGTGCTCTAAGGATTGATTGTTATGCCTTTTAGAGGCATAAGCAATAGTTTGTCCAGCCAGTTCGTCTGGGAGCGAACAGCCCTATCGAAATAGGGGAACGGCCCTATCGAAACAGGGGACCCACACTCTGGGTATGATGCTTGAAAAAAACAGCTTTAATAAAAAAAAGAAAACAGAAAGCAAATGACACTTATAATTGCTGGTTGCTCTTTCTGATTAAAAAATTACCTATTTTGTATCAAACTTTAATAAGTTTGATGATCTTGATTAGTATATCATCTTATTCGGCTTGGGAAAGCAATACTTATTACTTTCTTGTGAAGTAAGTCTCCAGAGACGGGTTAACCTAATATAAACCTTGCAATACTGACACCAACAAAAGAGTAAGCAAAGTTTTTTCTGTATTCTTTCATAACAATTAGAACAAACTGTTTCTCCACTTTCTATACCATATCATTGTAATTATCCAGGAGACTGTACAAAGTAATATTACCTACAAGAGTCCTCCTTATTTCTTATAATAATTGAATATTTTATCAGTGTGTGATTTACACTATTGTTTTTTTCCCTGTACTATTAAATTAATTAAGTTCTTTAACTTCTGTATTTGGTTTTTTTTATTAATAAATCCTGCCTCATGTCCTTTTTTTTGTCTAAATTAGGTCATTGTCTAGGTATATGTAACTACTGTAATCAATAGTACAAGACAGGGAAAACAAACTTGAGAAAAATGTCATAAGACTTTAAGCTAAAATCTCACAAGACCTTTTAAGGACCTTACACAAGAATTTTGTTTGGTCCCAGACTTAGGTCTGCTTTTCTCTCTTTTAAAAACATTGCATTAAATGAGTTTCAACAAAATGTCATTTAATGGTAGAGCCAGTCACTTTACAACTACCAAGTCATCATAACACAATCTTTGGACTTTGTTTCACCATTCCATTCTAATCTTCTGGTCAAATTCTATCTTTAAATTAAAATCAGAGAATGCCCAAACTGGGCATGAAAGAGTATAAACACCCAGCTGCCAGGCAGGAACACCAGGCACAGTGGGGTTTAGCGAAACCAATCAGGGGTGTTAAGGTGGTAAGGGGGTGGGCTTTATAGTAGGGGTATAAATTAGTTAAGCAGGCTGGTGTCCAGCCTCTTCAGGAATTTTATTCCCTTCCTAAGTTTTCTTTTTAACAAATACCTCTCAACTGTCCCGCTGTCCCGTCCGCTTCACAACTTGTCTCGAGAGAGCAGACTTTTTTTGTAGAAAACCGTGCCGCTGTATATGTGGCAGCGCTTTTCACAGTACAGGTAAAACAGGGCTCCTACGGGAGCCCTGTAGGACCAAGCCTGTTACTGTGAATGGCAGTGACCTAACCTATGCCATTCAAGAAAAGAAACTTGTCCTACAGGGCTCCCTTAGGAGCCCTGTATTACCTGTACTTCCACGCCATGTGACCACAGTCACCAGAGAGGGAGAGATAGCGAGAGAGCACCGGGGAGGAAGGGAGAAGACATCAAATGTAAGTAAGAGAAAATAAATAATAAGGGGCAAATATATATGGCTGGACATAATTATAAGGGGTATATATGGCTGGCTGGACATAGTTATAAGGGGCATATATGGATGCTGATGTTATGAATACCTGCAGCTAGGTACAAGGAAATGCGGAAGCCAATGTGAACGAAAAGAGGTTTATTGCAAGAACAGATTCCAGGTAATACACAGACAGGCAAGGCTGAGACAGATACAAGGTAAATGTTAGGGTGTAACGCACAGTAGCACCAGGATGCAAATTCTACCATCAGGTGGTCTTTGCCATTGCCCCTGATGGTGGGGATGGGCTTTGCTGTACCCCAAGTAGTAGTTCACTACCGCTGGAGTACCTGTGCATAGAAATGGGATATAAGACACCCTAGTGCAGAAAGAATACAAAATACAGCCACTCAGACCAATCAACCAACGATAAGAGAAAACCCCACAGGAACAGGAAAGTACAAATCATAAAACCATAAACAAGGTAGGACAAGACCGTGCCGTACTATGTACCGGAGAAGGGGTAATGCAGGATTGCAGAGACACTGTGTGCCGGAGGTAAGTATAGACAGAGCAGGTACTATGTACCGTAGGGTAATGCAGGTTTTCAGAGACACAGTAAGCCGTAGGTAGATATAGAAAGAGCTGGTACTATATACCGTAGGGAAAAGTGGGATAGCAGAGACTATGCACTGACTGATACTCTGAAGATATATGGCAATGTCAGCAACAGAGGTGGAGCAGGTGGGAAGCACAAGGTAATCAGCAGACAGACAGGCTGAGAACCAACAGATAGGGAAACACTCACTCACTTTCACAACCAGGCAAGAGGACAAGAGGCAGGCTGGGCAATGGCGAAGACACAGAAGGGGTCAGGAAGCAAATGCACAAAAGCTCAAAGGCAGAATAACAACAGCAGGCAGACGGACTCAGACACAGAAGCTGGAAGCTATGACTGGCAGAAAATCTTCCAGCAAGAGGCTATTTAAGGTTAACTCCCCCAATAGCTGTGGCAGACAGACACACCTACAGAGATTAACTAACCTGCAGCTGGGGGAAAACAGACACATAGAAAACTAGCAAGGAATTACACACACTCTGCTAGGATAAACCTGCAGAGTGTAACAACTGATAATAATTATAAGGGGCAGATATGGATGGCTGGACATAATTATAAGGGGCAGATATGGATGGCTGGACATAATTTTAAGGGGCATATATGGATTGCTGGACATAATTAATGGGGCATATATGGATGGCTGAACATAATTATAAGGGGCATATATGAATGGCTGGACATAATTATAAGGGGCATACATTGATGGCTGGACATATTTATAAGGAGCATACATGGCTGGCTGGACAGAATTATAAGGGGCAAATATGGACGTCTGGACAGAATTATAAGGGGCAAATTTGGATGGCTCTATAGAATTATAAGGGGCATAGATGGATTGCTGGACATAATTATATGGGGCAGATATGGATGGCTGAACATAATTAAAATTAGCATACATGGATGGCTGGACATAATTATAATTAGCATACATGGATGGTTGGACACTGGACATAATTATAAGGGGCATATATTGATGGCTGGACATGATTATAAGGGGCATATATTGATGGCTGGGCATAGTTATAAGGGGAAAATATGGATGGCAGGACATAATTATAAGGGGCATATATGGATGGATGGACATATTTATAAGGGGCAGATATGAATGGCTCAACATAATTATAAGAGGCATACATGGATGGCTGGATATACTAATAAGGGGCAGATATGGATGGCTGGGCATACTAATAAGGTGCAGATTTGGATGGCTGAATATACTAATAAGGGGCATACATGAATGGCTGGACATAAATTTAAGGGACATACATGGATGACTGGACATAAATATAAGGGGCATACATGAATGGTTGGACATAATTATAAGGGGCATAGATGGATGGATGGCTGGACATAATAATAAGGGGCAGATATGGATGGCTGGATAAATAATATAGGGGCAGATATGGAGGACTGGACATAATAATAAGGGGCAGATATGGATGGCTGGACAAATAATAAAGGGTCTGACATAATAGGGGCAGACATGGAGGCTTAACAAATAATAAAGGGGCAGGCATATAGAGGCTGGACAAATAATGAATGGGGCAGACGTATGGAGGCGGACATATGGATGTCTGGAGAAATAATAAGGGGCAGACATATGGATGGCTGAATTAATAAAAGGAGCAGACACTAGACCCACCCTCTGGGTGGTGCAGGACACACCCTATACCATGCTGCAAAATGTTGCCCCTCTTTCCAATTCTCAAATGTTAGGAGCTATACTAACATAATGTTTTATTTGCAGATGGGGCATAGGTTGGCAGTGGTGGGGTTGTCAGCAAAATCTGGTGCTAGGCTAAGGCTGAGGTATGGTACAGGGAAGAAACACCCCTTCGAGATGAAGCAGGAAGCTATGTTGGTTCCCGGTTTGCCTCCCGGGTTCTTCCCGGGGTTTGCAGTATGACAGAGGTTGTGCTCCTGCGTTAAATATTACCTCCGGAGCGTGGAGCACAGGGAGTTCCTGTCCTCCGTAACGATTTACCTTCTCTTAGCTGACTCCCACCGGCTATCAGTGCCACCTTTTCAGTTTCTAAAATTCATAGTCCGCAAATTTATCAATTAATACATCTATGCTCCCTTTAAAAGCCATATTGTTGTTTGCATTATTATTTCTTGTATGCATAACGTGAATGCTATAGTCAGCCGTTGGTAGTTTGTGAATATGTGAAATGAACATAACCTACGAAAAAAAAAAAAAAAACTTTCCAGTTTCAATCATCAAAAAAGAACAAATAGGAATAATGATGGGAAAATCAAAGAACATATTTAATCTAAGACCTCAGGGCATACAGGGGAATTACGGCCAGCACTTAAATACTGGGCAGTATTATAATGACACTTAAGAGGGATGGACCCCCGTCAACTTTATGTCTAATGAACATTTCAAACTTGCCCTCCCTTAAAAGTAAACTGGTTTTCACATGGAGCAGATTTGCACCTTCCACTTATGTTGATGCTGAACTTTAACTGTGATCCTTAAGTTTCTATTAAATGGTAGATATATAGAGATAGGCAGAGTTATAGGGACAGCCGCCTGTCCCACTTAGAACAAACCAACAGACACTGACAATACAGATTCCAGTGAGCAAATAGCAACATATTCTCAAAATGTCTACATTCCTGGGAGACGGGGGGTTTCTGTGCTTAACAAGTTTGCCCCTTTTACATTTGCTGCCAGATGAAAAGAATAATAATATGGGGTCTCTTTAAGAGGGCTATTTCCTGTAACAGCAGTATCCTTTCCCTTAGTTTGTGATATAAAGAGAGGGCGAGAGGGTCTCACGGGACTAAGGATAAAAGAATCCTTCACTACAGAGAGAAACTTAGAGCGCAGATCTGTAATTATCATCACCACTTCAAATTCATCTAAATTAAGACAAATAACATATCCAGTTCCCCATTCATCACCAGAGCTCCTTCTCTTAACAAGCTGGAATGACTTGTCTCAGGTCTCTGCTTCCTTTTGCTAACATAACAAGATTTGGGTTGTATTGTTGCCAAAATAACAAGCTGTTCAGTTTTCATATCTCTCATTCTCTCGCTGTATGTGCCCTGAATATGTTGAACTGCGTGGAACAAGGAGGTGTTCTCTAAACAGGGAGCTGTGGGGTGCGAGGAATTTTGCTGACAAGATCATTCCCCCTTGTAGAGGAGGGGTGAGAGGGCAAAGGACATTCAGGATACACTATTGTTTGAACATCATGTCCATACAGGTTCTTCAGGTCCACAGGTCTCAGTAATACCATCTTACACATTTGTTCTACATGATCCATAATTCATATTCCTTATGTATCAAGTGAAACTTTTGGTGCAGACAACCGGCGTATTACACAGGCATATGCACGCCAAAATGTACCTTGCAGACATGTCACAGTCACAGACAAGAAGACACATGGGACCGGATCCAGACCCCCGCGTGCTTTCCGTGCGCACGGGGGTGTGAAATTACGCGAGACAGAGGGGAGTGCACACCCCCTGTCACTCCCCTCTCTCGTGCGGGCTTTATGGCAGCTTACGCTGCCATAAGCCTGCCATAAATGCAACGGAGGGATCAGCGGTCCGTACGACCGCTGATCCGCTACAGTGTGGGAGACCCCTCCCACACTGTACACTTTACATGCTTCCCCCCTGCCCGCTTTAGCTCCGTCTGATTGTAATGCTAGCATAACATCTGGAGGGCGCATGCACCTTGCGTGCGTAAATCACCTGACTATCTTAAATCTAGATCCGGTCCATGATCGTGGGTCAGAATCTATGTAGATTGTGTAGATGTGGTCTTAAAGACCACATCTACGGTTTCTACGTAACAAAAAGATACGTAGATTACTTAAAAAAATTACTGCGCATGCGCAGTATCCAATTTCGGTAAACACCAGACGTATATGCAATACAAGCGGTGGTCTGAATACGGGCCTTAAGTTTATTAAACGGTTGCACTAGCTGCACTGGTGGGGGGGACTGCAGGAAAAGACCAGAGCTTGGCCTGTTTAGGCTGAGTTGTGTATGGGCTCAGTGCTTTCTTCATTGTCAGATACTTCTTTTCTAATGCTTGGGCCTCACCAAGTTCACACAATCCTTTCCATAGAAGTATTTATTCTACTATATTGCATTTTCTGGATGCTTGAAATAACTTAGGGCCGGATTCAGAGCACCGAGCGCATTGCACCCGGTGTTTTCCGACTTGAGATACTGCGCATGCGCAGTAATTTTCTAACGTCATCTACGTTTCTTTTAGAAACGTAGATTGGGTAAATGCGGTCTTGAAGACCGCATTTACGCAATCTACGTTTCTAAAACAAAATGTAGATGACGTTAGAAAATTACTGCGCATGCGCAGTATCTCAAGTCGGAAAACACCGGGTGCAATGCGCTCGGTGCTCTGAATCCGGCCCTTGATGCTGGGTATAACAGTTTTTGTTTGAACAAAATGATAAACTAGTTCTTGTCTAATACACATTTACCTGCCATAGAAGCTGAGAAAGTGGTAAGTAAAGAGTGGTTGATGTTAAAGTATGTTTGGTCACATGTAATTACTCAGAAATTTACCCAATAGACTACAGCATATAAAAACCCATAACAAATGCTATTTGTATACAAAATTGTGAGATGATTTAAAAAAAAACCTCTAACTAATGAGTTTGATTTCTGGCCAAGGCCTGATCTGTGCGGAGTTTCTTTGTTCTCCTTGTATCTGTGTGGGTTTCCTTCGGTTGCTCTGGTTTCTTCCCACAATGTCCAAAAATATGCTGGTAGGTCAATTGGCTACTGAATAAACCCTAGTCTGTGTGGGGACGGAGTTGCCAGCAAAAAAAGGCCTCTTTAGAAATAGAAAGCTGAAAGCTAATTTTCGTCTGTCTCTATTTCAAAAAGCCAGCCATTTGAGATTTATTTTTGTTTAAATGGGTAAGTATGCCAATCATCATACTTGTCTATTAATTTTTTAGAAGCCGTTGCACCCACTGTAGACACGACCGGAGAGGTGAGAAACACTCTTTGGGGACTTTTGGGGTTTGGCTCTGTGGAAAGGAGGATAAGGGGTCATCAAAGGGGAGGGCTAGAGTAATGGAAGCAGAGGGTTAGGGTCAGCCTGCGGGTAGGCGAGTCTAGACAGGCTGCAGGGATGGGACTCTTAGGGTCAGGCTGCAGGAAGGAGAACCTTAGAGCTAGGCTACAGGAAGGGAAGTGTTAGGGTTAGGCTACGGGAAGGGGAGTGTTAGGTTTAGGCTACAGGAAGGGTAGTCATAGGGTTAGTCTACGTGGAGGGGAGTCTAAGGTTTAGGCTGCGGGGGAAGGGAGGGTTAGGGTAGTGGAAGGGGAAGGTTAGACTATGGTTAAGTGTTAAGGTAAAAAATACTTAAATTCCCAGGGTCGGCTTTCGATCCTGGGAAAATCAGGAAAATTCTGCTCCTTAAGGTGGAAGAAATCGATTTCCAAAACCATTCGGAAATCACTGGTATGAAGCGGCCCTTTTGAAAAAAGACTGTTCTTACTGGCAACCCACATCCGTCTGTGTGTGTGTTTGTTTTAATTTAGTCTGTAAGCTCCAATGCGCAGGGCCTGATGTTAATGGTTACTTGAATATTGTCAAGAGCTTTGTAATCTAAAGGAACTAAATAAATGAACAATTAAATAAATAAATTAATTAATGACTTGTATTATAAACATTTTTTAACCTAGTTTCATTATGGATTATTTAGAGATTAGTAATATTTCTGAAAAATACAAAATCTTCTTGTTAAACCTACTGTAGGTAAGTTTTTGTACGCAGAAATACTGTATAATGTTTAATGGTAAGTTGCGCCTATTATTATGTCCCCGATGTCAAATGTTTAATATTTATTATTATTCAGTGTATTTGGAGAGGTCTTCCCTAGACTTGTCTGAAAGCAAGTGAGTTCAGCAATTTCATATCAAATGCTGCTTAAATTCAGATTCATAATGATGCTTAGATCACTTGTGAAAACAAAGCAAACACCTGACTATTCATTTACATATAGTACTAAATGACACTGGACCTGATGCTGACCCATATACATTTTCCATATACAGAGGTCAGTAAATTTGCACATGAGAGGTGAGTGAACTCCACTGTCTCTCTCCTCTCACGTGTGGTGTTCTGGACATTTGCGTGTGCAGAACCTTGCCTTAAAATCTCTGAATCCATCTGAATGCAGATCTGTGCGGATCTGCCTATCACCACCCACTTATCTTAATCTGCATGCCTATCCCTTTCTTCTTGCTTTGTTTGTGTTTATATTACTAGTAAGAGAAAAACATCCAGTTCCCTTTAGATGTTTTAATTGTAACAATTATATTTTATGAATATGTTTTCTCCTCAAAGTTTAAAAACAGAATTTATGAGCCTTGTATCCATATGTCATGTGTTCTCATTGTGGTAGCACATCAAACAGTCTACATATTATTAAAAAGTGTCCTCTTATAATTGAAAACAACTGTCTGTTTACTCCCTACCCTACTAGAGGGTGAAGAGCAAAACATCACCAATAGAAATCAATCACAACTAGCCAGGCACCATTTATGCCATTGAAGAGTCATTTTTTTTAAAAAGTGCTACTTTGACATTGTATTAATTCCCATACATACTGTATGAGGTTATATAAAACATGGAAATCTGCAAAGACTTGTAAAAATGCAGAAAGTCAGTTAGTCTAATTCATTATTTAATTAAAAATAGCTGAAAATTCCATCCAAGAAATCAATTAGAGAAACATGAAAACCATTCTGTGGTCTAGACAGAATTAGTGTGGCTGTAATGTCCTGAAGGCAGGCTATTTGTCATGCATAATGGAAAAATACCTTAAACAGCCTGTGGAACGGAACATGGATTTTTTAAGCAAATTCCAAATTAGCCATTGTAACTTCATCGATTATCACTCTAAATATGAGACAAAAGATCAACAATTAATAATTCAAATTTTATAAGCCACTGTATTTCTCAGAGTTTTAATGGGAAAGGTTTTCATGAGTCAAGAATGAAAAATGCAAATAGGATTTAGAATACATGAGAATAATTAATCTTTGAAGATTTTTTTTTTACCTATCAAAATTGATTATAGACACTGGGCTGGATCTAGACTTAAGATGGAGCTTGAAATTAAGATAGGAAGGATACACCTGGGCAAAACCATGTTGATTTCAGGAGGAGTCAAGTTAATTGTATTCTTTGCATACTGGCATATATCTTTGAATTGCTTACTGCACACAGATACTGACCAGCTTTACTATTACACTGTTATTTAGACTTGGGATAGGAAACATCACCTCTCAACAATACTGTTTGCAACAGATGAAATATGACTCCCCTGCAATCTACATGGTTTAGCCCAGGAGTAACTTTTCTCTCTTAGGACCTGATTCACACTTAAGTACTTGTTAGATTCTTAAATAAATGCAATGTTTTCAGGTTCTTAAGAGACTTACGAGTGCCATAGGGCTCCCTTGTATTTGTACGGCGTCTAATTACAAACGTGTCTGCATAACCGCGCCTCCTTTTGGTCATTTAAATATCTTCCTCCACCCAAACTTCATATCCGCCGTATTAATTATTCATGGCACGCCCCTTTCGGCGTAAGTAACTGTGAACCTAGAGACTTTAGGTACGTAATGTTGAATCATGGCATTTGCGATCCAACATAAATAGCGTATAAAAGTTACTACGCATGTGCAGTATATACCTTCTATAAAATATGCACCTACAAACACAAAAATTCTTAAGTGTGAATCAGGCCCTTAATTTCAAGCTCCTTCTTAAGTCTGGATCCAGCACACTGCCCTTAAAACTGTAAATTGCTTGTTATTCTAAAAGAAAGCTAAAGAGGTTATAGATGCAGAAAAAATAACTCCATACACACCTCACTTGCTCCACACAGAGTAAGATAAATGTTGCATCTGAGAGCACTACACATGTCCACAAGTGTGTGGCCTAGCAAAGGCTTGTTCCACAGAAAATTGTTGTTTGAAACAGCTAGTTTTCTTGGTCTCCCTGAGATTCACCTCCAGGAGCAGCAGCACCTACCCTTTTCGCAGAGGCGGAACTAGCGAGTTGTGGGCCCAGGTGCAAAAAATATGTTTTGGCTCTAATGATATCCCAGGTAACCTGGTGGGGAGCTTCAATGGTGCGATGATGATGGCTGTGGGCCCTTGTATCAGCATGGGCCCCGGTGCCGCTGCACCTGTTGTACCAATGTAGTTCCGCCCCTGCCTTTTCGCTCATGGTTCCCGCAAAAGGGAGTCAGTTTGTCCAAGCAAATTGGATGCAGGACTACCCCGATTACTAATGAGGATGCTAATGATGAAGGTGTTGGCTGGTGGAGTTTGCATGTTCTGGGATCTATTCCTGTTGCTGGCAGCCAATGCTGGACTGCTTGCCATAAATGATTTTGCAGAATTGGATAAATTAGCATGGACTTGTTGCAAATGATGAAACAGGGAGGAGGTGCCTAAATGTTTAAGGTCCTTGCATCTACTTACATTGGTGCTACAAATGGCACAAATGCCTTGACAACTGTAAAATATTTCCACACAGAGAAGGTGGATTTTTGGATTCTTTGACCAGGAATGACAATGGGCTGGATCCAGACCTTGTAAGTGCATGAACTTAGTTACTCTTGGGCTAAACCATGGTGATTGCAGGGGAGTCATATTTCATCTGTTGGAAACAGTATTAGAGTTGAGAGATGATGTTTCCTATCCCAAGTCTAAATAACAGTGTGATAGTAACACTGGTCAGTATCTGTGTGCAGTTAGCAATTCAAAGATATATCCCTGCATGCAAAGAATACAATTAACATGACCCCCCCTGCAATCAACATGGTTCAGCCCAGGAGTAACTAAGTTCATGCACTTAACAAGGTCTGGATCCAGCCCAATGTGTTTATTCCC
>WWET01000703.1:416090-437027 GCA_011038615.1 Limnodynastes dumerilii
TATATATATATATATATATATATATATATATATATATATATATATATATAAATGGATAAATCATGGCCCATAATAATCATTATTACATGCCCCGATATATATAAAAAACTAAGTCATGCCACAAACTAATCAATATTACATGCACCGATATATAAAAATGTATAAATCATGGCACATATAGAAAATAATACCATGCCCTGATATATATTATAAACAAAAAAACATGCCCAACCCTTCCTTTTAACATATTTTACATGTCCCACTAACCATTTGAAATATTGTATATGTTAAGTTAATGTGGCCAAAAAAATATGTAAAAATAATAAATTTGGAAAATACTTACGATTCTGTAATGTTCTTTTCTTCCATGCGACAGGGGTGAGTCTGGCCGAGGATCCTCTTGAGGCTCTTGATTGGAGACCTGTCCGGATTTTTCCTGGTCCCTCTGGCAAATGACTAATGTCATTGCAGGGCCCATATTTATAAACTCTGATGCCCATTAACCCTTGGCATGCTGCCGTTTATGGTACTAAAAGGCACAGGATGCCTTGGAATGCAAGGGAATGTTGTGCCTTATATTACTAGATGCTGCAGCATGCTAAGGGTTAATAGCATGCTGCAACAAGGGTTTCTAACTATTATTAAGTGGTTTTTTTTTTAAGTTTTTGGTTAATGTGTTTTTTGTGTTTTTTTTACAAAGTGAGTGCAGATTTCAAGGAAATCGACACTCACAACCACCTCTATAGGTGTCTGGGAAAATTTGTAGAAGGGCATTTCCTATCATAATCACTGCAGGAGGTCTATACATATACCATTTTCTAAGAATATTCTGTAATGCAATGTAATTTAGTTTACAGTAACTGAATCTTAGAAGGTTCAGTTGGAAAATGTGAGGGCAATGCTTGGAAGCAGTCAGAAGGACTGCCTGGACATCCTGTAAAGATTTACAGGTGATATAACTGCTACTGATGTCTCTTTATAACTTTTATTCTCACTTTTCTTTCTAAAATATGCATTCTGGTGATATGATTGATCTCACACTTATACTTATTTCTGTCTGTTCGAGCCTCTCATCTCTACTTGTTATACTTAAATGACCATTGTCGAATGTTTAGCATTGTAATAGCTGCATTAATGGGTATTGCAGTATAGTCTAAAGGACACTGGCTATTTGTAGTCATAAAGGAGTGGTTAGAAGAGATCAGAAGCTAGATTTTTTAAGCTGAGGGAAAGTAAAGGTGGAGTATGTAACGGGAAAGTGAGAGCTAGAATCTGATTGGTTGCTATGGGAAACATCTCCACTTTTCCATTCCTGCAGCTTAGTAAATCTGGCCCCTAGAGTCACATTTTTTTATCTAAATCATAAAGCTACAAAAGTGCGTCTAGGAGTGTTTATGTGCTATTTTTACCTGTAGCAAGTGCTGTGCTATTGTCTCTGTTACAGTATAACATATTTTTTTTTACATTGAATTTAAAGTTTAAACTTTCATTTACCACCATATCTATTATTTACTGATCCAAAAATGAGTAACCAATATATTGTACCAGAGTGCAGTGAAAAATAATATTTTGTTATATTTTCATAAGTTTTTCTACACCTGTGCGCCTTTAATTATGTCAAATATTGAAAAAAAATACAAATAATTATTAACTATTAGAATAGGGTGAGTAAATCCAGTAGTTTATAAGTGATTACTGTTTCTTTTCTTTTGGTAGATACATGTTTCTGTCAAACTCTAGAAGGCCTTTCTTCAGCTACCTAGAGAATACTGATGCAAGTACATATAAAGGGCCCAATTCAATGGACTGCAATGTTGCTGGCATATAAGGCGCAATGTGAACATTGCACCCATAAGGTCCGGGAAATATCACCTAATTCAATTGTAATTCCTTCATCGCCCACATCGTGTGGTAAGCATGAACAATTGCATACTGCAAACATTGCGACTGCAATATGACCGCAATTATCCCCACCCGAGAAACATAATAAAACACAAAATAATACCTTGTATTGATGCACTACAGGTCACAGCAGGCCCAGACTGCTATTAAACACATGGGCATGCTTTCACATGTAGTACTCCAATCTCCACCTTGCCAATGTGTGCAAGGACATGCTGAGACTTGGGGAACCACTAACACCAGCATGCCCTCACACCACGATCTGCTGCAGCCACAAAATGTATAGAGGATTGTAACAAAGGTGACTTTACGTTAGAAACTTTGCTGCGGGTCATGTGTAAGTCAGGGGGGCACTCATTCAGAAGCTAATTTAGTGTCCGTCAACTTGATTGTTGTCCAGCAAAATACATTAAACAGATATGGCATCTACAAGGCTGCGAGTGTATTGTGTGGTTGTTTATCTTTTTTAGAGTACAGTGATAATAATAATTTTTTATATTTTCATATTTTGTTTAAACAAATTTTTTTTGCTTTAGAGCATAAACACTAAAACTGAAGCTTCTGTTCTATTGATTACACATTATACAACGCTGCACTTGCAGAGCATATTTGGAGATGTAGCAACAGAGAGCTCGCAGCTTTGTGCCAGTACGCCACGTATTATTATCGCTTATTTATATAGCGCCACAAACTGTCTGCAGCGCTTTAGAGAGAATGTCAGCCATTCACATCAGTCCTTGTCCCTATTGGAGTACCATACTAAGGTCACACACAGACTAGGGTTAATTTAATTAGCAGTCAATTAACCTCCCCGCATGTTTTTGGTGTCTGGGAGGAAACCAGAGCGCCCAGAGGAAGCCCACACAGACAAGGGGAGAACATGGAAACTCCACACAGATAAGGCCTAGTCCGGGAATTGAACTCATGACCACAGTGTTGTGAGGCACAAGTGTTACTCACTGCTAATCCACCATGCTGCCCAACTGTTACATGATGCGTATGGCAGCAGTGTGTAATTGTGTCTTTGTAATGTAGCAGGGTACTCCAGTCCTGGTTTCCCCTGCAGCATTCCTTCTTGCTAGGGATCCTGGCTGATTACTCTGCAGCTGGGATTTCCTTGGTGTGTATTTGGCTGTGTGCAATAAGCAGCCAATTGGAATGTGGCTCTCCCTTTAAATACCTGACATCTGATTGCATCCTTGCTGGTCAGAGATTCTAGCTTAGCTTCATGTAGTTAGTGGTCCTGTCTGTGATTCATGCCTTGCCTTGATCTTTGTTCCTGGTGTGAGTGCAGTTACCTGTTGTTTGTTGTGTGCTAGCTCCTGTCTAGTGTATACTCCAATCCTGAACTGGTTAACCACTGTGTTTACTCCATCTGCACCTCTTGCATACTGCAGTCCTGAACTGTGTTCACAGACTCTGTGCTTATTCTACCTGCACAAACTATATCCAGCCTTGTACCTTGCTGGTACTGTGTATCTCCTACTTCACATTATACCTACTCTCCAGTCCATTCTGGTTCTGAGCTGTACCTGCACCCCTCCAGTATTCCAGTCCGGTTTTGTTCTGAGCTACTCTCCTGCACTGTTTATCTCCAGTCTTGTACTGGTATTGTGCTCCTCTTATTGTTCTAATCCCGTACTGGTTATTTAGTGGGTTCTCACCTACAGCTCCACCTTCTTGGTGTATCTGTACCTGTTGTGCCTGTTCTACTAATATCTCTTGGTGGTCTGTTTCCTCCTCATATGAGTTTGGTCACTGGGAACTGTGACCTGCTACTTGTGATGCAACCAAGTCCATCCCCACCATCAGGGGCTCTGGAGAACACCACACGGTAGTTAAACTCCGCGTCCTAATGAACCATTCTTGTAATACCAACATACCATTATTTACTTCCCATCCATACTTGCACATGAGAATTGAACGTATCAAAACATCCATTATAAAACACAAGTACGGCACACAGGATGCGCTACTGTTTGTGCTCAGATCTGGATCATAATCTCTATTTTCACAACGTTCACAGTCATATCCCCAGAATAAATTTACAATAAATGTCCCTGGAGCTAACTTTAAAGTTCAAAGTAAAATCAGATTATCCTTCACATTATTGATATCTATTTAAACCCTGCTCTCACCTACCCATCAAGTTGGTATGGGTAATTACTTATTGTACAACAATTTACCCTTCACATTACTTAAACTTTCTATGGGCCACAGTCCAAACAAAAAGAAAAGAAAGAGAGGGAGTGCTCCAATCTGCAGTATTATCACTTGTGTACAAAAAGCATTGCAGACCAGAGAGATAGAAGTCAGTAAAGAGTTAATTGGAACTTGCACACTATAGGGCTGTAGTAAGCTAAATACTGTTTTTATTTAACTCTTTAATTTCTTACAAGTCGTCATCAACATCCTTCTTAAAAAAATATATGCATATAGCCATATGCAAACAGAATTTACATAAGATAAGATTATCTTCAAAATATATAAGTAACCACTATCACTGTGTTTCTGGTACTTTCATTCATATTTTACTCTGTACATTAAAATTTTTCTGATCAAGATGGGTTAACTGTGTCTAGCTATGTAAGAGTTCAGAGCTTTTATAAGGGGACCTGGCTGTATTCCTGATATGGTTTGGAAAACACAGTCTGTAGCACAGCTGGGACACTGTCAGGAAACAACAGACCCAAGAACAAAAAGTCTTTCACCGGGACACCGACTCCGCAAAACCTTATGTTCCCAATAACTGTGCAGGTCAACAGCCAGGCATTTATCCACAAAGAACGGGACAGCCTCCTCATACTTATTCATTATATCCCAGAGAACAAAAGTCTCCAGATTAAGAGTCATCACATATAAAGACGTGTATCCTAGCAGTCCCTCTGTCAACGCCCTGTTTCTTCAGAAACCAGCACAGCCCAGCCCAGAGGTAGTGTGGGACATCATCAAATCAAAGAAAGGGGATTTAGTACAATCAGCCAAATTGGCTGTTGCAGCTGAACTGGTCATTAGCGACCTATAGAGTTTCATTTCCATCTGGTCTCCAATGACATACACATTCCAGAGGTCTGAAGAGTCCAATAATGAAACATTTTGGAATAGTGCTGGTAGATGGTCTGTTTTCTCAAGTATGTGTGCCTGCAGATTGCGGCTATGGTGCAGTGGCATGCCAGACCTGTAATGGTCCTCATTAGCCTGGTCCCTGGGGTACGTGGGTGAGGGGGTTATGAAAGATTGAATGCTTTTGTAATATGGACCATCAAGCAAAGAATATTAACCCTTTACAAAATATAGATTTTGTCCAATACCCTTATCTAGGCATATGTGTCTGTGATAACTGAGGCATTGATTCATATATGGACTTCACATAATTCATAGACACTGGTTGAGATAATTGCAGTGACTTTGGGTTATTCAACAGACATCCAATCTATGGTTGGAAAAAAAAAATTGTTCCTGCACATTAGCATAACTTTTAACTATTATAATGCCACCAACACTTATAACAGCAGCTCAGTGCAATGTGAAATTGATACATAGGACTGTAAATGGGGCACATTTGTGTCCTCTACGTGTGCGTCTAAGGGCCAAATTCAGACCTGTGCTGCTGCTGTGGTTGTTACCCATTGCATTCTAAGAACCATGCAGGTAAGGGGAGGACAGTCCTCTAGCTTGTACTGAGTTACGGCAGCTACCTACATGTAAAATGGGGATGGATTGTATTTCCCACAGAACAGAAGTGTTTCCGCTTCCTGCTTTGTCCCGTCCTTTCGTCTAAACATTTACCAATATGACTCTGGATTCAGAATTCCATCCTACCAATGTGGGGGTTGCGCCTGAACCACTTACCAAAAGAGGGCATTTTATGACACTAGAGATTGGACATATAAAAAATATTATTCAACTTGTAAACTTTACAGCAAGCTTTGGTTAATAATTGATCAAAAAGATTGTCCCATTTTGCCAATGTTGTGTATTTGCGTTGGTAAAGTAACACATACTGTATGCAATAAGTGTGTTAGTGAGCTTGTGCAGCAGTTTCCATAAAAGCCCCCAGTTACATACTTGCACAGGGCTGGTCAGGTGCAAGACGATAAAAATAAAAGTTGTGCAAATACTATGTTTTACTGAATATCACATGTAAATTGTGTATATGAGCAATAATAATCAGAGGGCATTGGAACTATAACGTAGTAATGTGGGAAATTATAATTATTATATTTTAAACTATTTCTAGCAAGGAAAACTAAAATATAAACTATGCCTACATCATCCTTTATCCAATTTTACCAGTCTTCATAAATGTAATTATTGTTTCTTTATAATTGGGTAGAAAGATGTAGCTATTAAGATCCATACTCTATCCCAACTCTACCCCTGTATTTGTACAAATAACTGTGTTCTGTGTTATGGCCACTAATTCACTTTAGGTGCTTTTGTACAAATCTAGAACTATAACAATTTGAATTCAACATAAATTCTCGTTTGTTTTTTTTAAAATATGGATACTGTATTGTGTTACATATAAATTCTTCTCAATCAATAGCAGTGACCTATTTTCAGGATATATGCAATGCGGCCGGAGCTCTGCATACGGCCCAATGTTCCTCTAAAATAGCAACATTTTGTTAACATACTGCAAATGTGATAAAAAGATACTTTTCTATGGCAAAAGCCTTAAGCTGGCTACACACCATACAATAATTGGGTTATTATAATATATATTGCAAGTTCAATTTTTTGGAATGCTGGTATAATGGTTAAAAAATAATCAGACTCAATAACCGTCAATATGCTGATCCTATGAGGATGGGTGCAGGCAGGGGTGTATCTATGGGTCCAGAGCGCCCCTGGCAAAGTAAGGGACTGGTGCCACCCCACCCCCAATCATGTGCCTCCAGCACGGGGGTTAATCTGCTTGCCACAGAAACAAAAGGAAAAAATAGCGGATCACATGTGGCACACTGCCATAAACCAGTAACAAACTCTACTGTTCTATCCATAAAATAAAACACAGAAATGTTTGTTACACATATTTGCGCAAATCTGCGATAAGCCACCAGCCACCGTCAAGGCCTTTCTGTATATGGTGGTCCTAACTCTAACAATGAGAGTCCAAATGTTGGGTCACATATATATGTTTATAAATTGAGAGCCAAACTTACCTAGGAGAAACTCCTTAAAGTCTCCAAAATGGCTGCTGTGGAGCAACTCCTCCTCACAGCTACTGCTCCCAGACATGCCCACACACAGAATAAACACAGAATGGAAGCAGCTCCCCCCACCAATTACTCCCATCATATGTGCCTCCAGCCCCATCCCCCAGTACTCTTATCATATGTGCCTCCAGCACCTCCACCCCCCTAGTTTCCCCATATGCATGCAGGCACCAGCCACCCCCTCCCTAGGTTTTCTTACCTCACCCTGTGCTGTGTACTCCGAGACTGCGGCTTAGAATTCAAGTGCCGCGGTGGCCGAGACTTAAGAGAAATTAAGTCCCACGATCACAGGCTTAGTTCTTAGCCGCAGTCTCGGAGGACACAGCACAGTGTCCTCCTAGTGCAGGCAGAGGTTTTCTTACCGAAAACCTAGGGAGGGGGGCGCTGGATCCTGGAGGCATATGACTGATTCCCGACCAGCGCTGCCTGCATTAAGCGATGCTATCTATCCCTTAGCCACTGGTGGTATCGCCTGGTGCCATCCTGTCCAAGGGGTAGATATGCCCCTGGATGCAGGGTGGTATTATTTAGTCTGTTATAAGCGACACTGCACAGAGTCTTGTCTGAAAACACTGTACCACAAACAAGTTTATTAAACCCAAAGTATAACTTTTGTGTTCAATAAAAAGTAACCAATGTAGAAAGAGTCTAAACAGAAAATGCAAAAAATATTTATCAGTGGGTACAGGTAAATCATTTTATATTTTTAAAAAATTTAAGAGATAGAGGAACAGGAAAAAATATACAGTAAATCTTTCAGAGAAATAACCATATGTGCCAGGGCCCCATCTAGCAAAACTTGTAATGAGATATAAAATGTATATGGGAGAAAAAGTAAATTTATCCATGCCCAACCTGTCACCTGACATATTTTGTATCACCACACCACCATTGTCCATGTTCCAGGAGTCCTTGCTGTCACTCATGGTATCACTCATGATTATCAGGAGACCAGGAAGACATCACTGTTAGGGTGAGCACACACTGGGGCTTTTTAACAGGTAATCTTCCCAATCACACGATAAAAGACCATTTCACCAGATATCTTACCAGTGTGTACTGGCCAGTACACCCAAGTGTGTGTACACACTTCCAAAAAGCAAAAGATATCTTTACATCATTGATCTGCCATATTAAGAACTCCAAAAGATCAAATCAAAAGATCACAGACAGTCTCAAAAGATTTTTGAGCATCTTTGGACAGTACACACTGGTGAGATATCTGGTGAAATGGTCTTTTGATTGTGTGATTGGAGAGGTTGGACCATATTCACAGATACATTTTCACGTGAAGTTGCATGCATATTTTTAGGTACATTTTAACTGCGCATGCGTAGTAACCTTATTTACGGAAGTTACTTTGAATATACGCTTGTAAGTGGTTTAGGCACGGATATGTGAATCGTACTTGGATACATACGTACATATGGATGGTGCAGAAATACGTACTTGAAAATGTACATGAAAGTAGGTGGGGGCATTAAAATGAATGCTTGAGGGCGCAGCAATAATGAATCGCATGGATGGAAGACATATACACACGTAAGTACACGCTTAAAGATCAGATTGGGCTATAGAGGTGTAAGTCTACGATTGCACGGCCAGGAGAGGGGAGTGTCATGAGTGTTGGTGGGTGTTGCCTTGCTATGTGCGTGCGTATAATTGCGTACTTTTAAAAAACGGATCTCTGAATACGGCCCAGAATCTTTTGAAAAAGCCCCAGTGTGTACCCGGCTTTAGGGGTATCTGGGGATCAGGGAACCCCTGATTTATCTCTTGGTTGTCAGTAAAATGTTTATACATTAGCTTATTTTATGAAGGTGTTACTATAAGAACATATAAAAAACAATGAACATTAGCACTAATGATCATAATAAGTAAGTAAGTAAATAGCATTATACATATTAGGGAGTGGGATTCAATGGCTTTTTGCCAAGAGTAGCAGCACTTCTCCAATTTGAACTCATTCAACTACTAAATGACTAAATATATAAATGCATTTCAAGCAAATGTACAGGATTGCACAACACTTCAATCATTATTATTATTATTATTATTATTATTATTATTATTATTATTATTCTCAATGTAACTGGTGTTTGATATATATATGGTTTTATAAGTGATATGCTCAAAAGAAAATATTAATAAGGTTTAATTTAATTTACATAATAGAAATTAATTCAGCTTAATGTCTAAAGTGTAGTTATTTAATTCCAGTTGATATATCTCAGTGAGTATATTGCACTGGCCTACAAAAAAGTTAATTTGAACAACAAAATAAAAAAATCTTGTAATATTTAGCATTTTATACAATGTATAAGCTTATAAATAAGTACTTATGCCAAGTAATCATTTTAGCTAATATCCATATCTGAAAAAAAACCTAAAACGTAACATTTGTAATATCTTTAAAATAAAAAAAAATAAAAACATTTACCCCAAATGCCCTCTATAGCTGTCACAAAAACCTGACATGATTGTCCATTCAGAGGCTTAAGATATTGCATTTTTTTGTCATGCTGAAAATAATTTTGGCTTATTAGGGAAAAACGTGATACTCAGTATAATTATATATTGTGTCATAACAGGTTTTGTAGGAGCAAAAAGGGATTTTTTCTAAATGAAAGAGATGTGATCTGCTGCATGAGAAATTGTAAGACTGGGAGTTCTCGATTACAGTTGGGAGCTCTCAAATAAATCAATTTCTAGGCGTAATTTCCAGTCTTCAAAAAATACCTGCTTCAGAGCCAGAATTGTGAATGTAACAATAAAGGTCTGGATGAGCACAGCACACTTAAGGTCTCCTACAAAACCATCATTGGAGAATGCTGGTCTCTATAATGAAGGCACACTTAAAACACACTGCTCTATTACAGGGAAGAGCTTTAGTGCTTGTTGTGTTCCACATCTCTATTTTCTACTCCTTTTTTCTTTTCACGGAATACATTTTCCAAGAAGCAATATACAGATTCCTCTGTCTGCAAGCGTAGTATTGTTTTAATTTCCACTTGTTTTAATTTTTTCTGAATTTCTGTATGTTCAGATGCACTGCATTGGGTTACACTAGGTGTCCATTAAGTGTATCTTTACATATGCATCTCCTTGATATTGCTTTCTTCATTTGTATATGACTATTCTCGCTCTTTTCTTCTCTATTACTTGCAGGTAGCGACTGATAACAGCTCAAGCCTGATTTATGTATAGGCACAGTGCTGGTTCCTTCCTCTCCACAGAGTCCTGTTGTTTTTCTAAACTCACATGTCTCTTTTTCGATGTAATGATTTTCTGGAAGTAGAAGTGTAAGATCTTGTAAAGCTGTATCTATACATCCGTTTGGGGGGTGAAATTTTACACCCTCTAGTGTGGAGAGCCTCTTAAAATCTGACATATTTATGTTCTTCATATAGTGTATGTCTCCCCTCCCAGTTTAACAGGTGTCTTTCCTGTTACAACATAGTTCTATTGAGTACAGATATTCTTTATAGGCATGACAAACTACATTGCAGTGCTTGCCAAATATGTAGGGAAAATATCATAAATCTTAGTGGAGAGGTTAGTCCAGTGTTCCTTTAAATTAATGTGGTACATGCTGCTATTATAGTGTATAACAGTACAGCCTATCATAACGAAAACAGTTTAAATTGAATAATTTTTAACCCACCTCCACTAGAACTTCTGTGCCTGTCTTCCATAACATTTTGCTACCTCCTAAACACTGTTTATAGCTGTTTTCACTCAGTCAGTGACGCAAGCACTGTGAATCAGGCTCCTATGAAGGTAGCTGTGAGACGTTGTTACCGGATTAATTACAACAGGCAAGAGAGATGCATCAAAATGTATTGCACATAAAGAGAAATAGCAAAGGTCAAGTAACTAGTTCACATTAAATATAGGTAGAATAGTAACTGTAACGTTAAATAGAAACTGCATGAGCGGAATGTTACACTAGGCCAGTCCCCAGCTCCGGCCCAACAATTCTTTAGTGTTCTAAATCAGAGAAATAACTTGGTCAGAAACATGTTTCCTTGTGGTGAGCCTGGAAAGTAGAGGTGTGGTTAAGGGAGACTGAGACATTAAATCAGAGATGGATTCCGCAGGATAATTCACCCATTTCTGGCTTTATAGGATGCATAAATATTGCTGAGAAAAGACAGGCCATGGGGGACAGGCGTATAAATTGGAAGGTGGTAGATTCAAAGGAAATGTGCTGAAAAATGACTACACTAAAAGGGTGGTTGATAAGTGGAATAACCTCCCATCTGAGATGGTAGAGCCAGAGGTGTAGCATGGATTAATGGCACCTGAAGCAAGTGAATGCTATGGTGTCCCCCAACCTCATCCTCCCGTAGTGTTGTGAGTTAGGGAGCAGAGTGAGCATGTTCCCTGACATTTACTGGCTAGAATTAAGTGTTATATTTACTTAAATGAATATTGATTGTTGGGATCTTCTCTTTGTGATCTTCTCATGTTGATTCTTACTGCACTGAAAGTGAAGGTAAAAGCCAATGCACTTCCCCCCTGCATTCCCTTCATACACATGGTCCCCCCTGTCCCCCTTACCATTTACACATCTCCCTCCCAGTCCCTTTTACATTTCACATCTCTTCTCCCTACTCCCTTCCATTACACATCTCCCTTACATTACATATCTATGGACATGGAACACTATATAAAACACATGCGGGTTCTATTATGGGTCTGGGAATGACATATATTATAATAAGTGGTTTATATTAGGGTTTGCGAATGGCACACTATAGTATATATATATATATAATATATACCATTCCCAGACCCCTAATATACCCCACATATATTATACTATATACCATTCCCAGACCCCTAATATATCCCACATATATTATATTATATACTATTCCCAGACCCAAATATACCCCACATATATTATATTATATACTATTCCCAGACCCCTAATATACCCCACATATATTATAATATGCGTCATTCCAGACCCCTAGTATTATCCGACATGTAATACTAGTATATTGGGGATCTGGAGATGGCATGTGGCTGTGCTCTGTGGTGCCCCATTGGTCTGCCAGCACCCGGCGCACAAGACCCACCGGCTCCACCTTCGCTACCCCCCTGGGTAGTGCACAGTAGAACAATTTAAACATGTTTGGAATGAATGTGAGGATATCCTATAACTGCACTAAAGTGTTGTTAAAATAAAGAGTATTGTTTAAAAAAACCAAAACAAGTGGAGAGAATGGATGGGCCCTGGGAATGTTTCTCTGTGAAGCTTAGCTGTAGATAACTAAGATAACTATTATAATACGGTAGGATGGGCGAGGCGAGGGGGGGTCAAGGAACACGCTTCTTTTGAGGGTGAATTCCCAGTGTTACTGGGCCTGATTCAGAGATTTGTTTGCAAACACGAACGCAAATAAATGCACGAACGTAGCTAGGAACACCCACCAAAACCTCTGACACTCCCTCGCAAATCCTTGCTCTCGTAGACTTACACCTCCATAATCCACGTGTATCTTTACGTGTGCAGTTGCGTGCGTATGTGTCCTCCATGCGCACGATTTATGATAGTCACGCACACATTCCTTCATTAAAATGCCTCTCCCCACCCATTTTTATTTAAATTCTCACGTGCGTATTTTTGCGTGGGAGATCCGTGCGTACGTACCCATGTGCGATTCAAAGGTCCATGCCTGCTGGACTTCCGAGCGTATAATCAACGTAGATTGAGTACCAAAAGTTACTATGCATGTGCAGTTCGTCCATTCGCAAAAATACGCACGCATCTCGCCGTGAAAACGGATCTCTGAATCAGCCCCACTAACCAGAAGAAAGAGTAACGCTTAACTAAAATGCTGAAACATTCACATTGCGGCTATCTGCAAATCATTGCCATTCCCCATCCTATTTATTTCATTGAAACTAAAGAGCATCTGTTATTAATCAGCTGGGATTTGTCAACTAGAAAATTGTTCGGTCAAAGTAAGTGGACTACTTTCATCTGGTTTGAACCAACTGAACCGAATTCCCCCTAAGTTGGTCATTGAGAGACATTACTGCACAGACCTGTTTTCATTGTGCAGTAATTTGCTTCTATTTTTGGTTCACCCCCTGTCCTCTGATCCCCAATTGACCTCTGAAATTTCCTCTTTTAGCTGTCAGTCGCAAATACAGATTTAAGGGCACCTCTAAACATAGATGAAAAACAACCCAAGGTACATAAAGTTGTCACTGTAAACGGCAGTATACCTGTTGTATCCATTCTCTGGCACATGATGCTTTTCTGGAACGCTGGAATGAGACAGATTAACTCCATTTGTTTGTGTTTGACTAATGATGACAGCTTAATCACTCTGTAATCAAAAGAACAAAGCTAAACCAGCAGCTGTGATGACTCAGTAATGTATTTTATTAATAAACTTAAACAACCCAAAAAATCATCAGGATTTGCTGATTGTTTCTGTTTTTTTGTCATTGTCCTTATATAACTTTAGTGCTATTCCTTTCTCTCCTAATTAGTTCAGGGAACTGTAGTTGGTTTGTCATTAACTTAAATCGTTACATTGGGGTAGATCCAGACCTAAGTGGTTTTTACGTTCGTTGGAGTAGCGTGTTTACGCTATTGTAAGTGCTATGCTCTCCTCTAGGCTCTCCCCTCACTCTTTACGTAATTTACTCGATTTACGTTTGCCAAACCTTAACTTTTCAAAGCATAAGTACTGACGTACGTAATGGATTTACGAACATAATGGATTTACGTACATAATGGATTTACGTACATAATGGATTTACGTACATAATGGATTTACGTTCATAACGGCCCATCCTTTACGATTTAAATCGCCTACAAAGCAAATTTCCGGGTGTCGTATGGAAGACATGCCCTTTTGTTCGTATTTACGCTGAAGTTACGTACGATCAGAGTTACGTAGCGTAACATCTGCCGCGCACATGCGCAGTACATACAAATAGATTTTACGTCAGTGGCTAGTGTAAAAATGCTAGCATACGTAGCTCATAGCTGGCCCATTGTGGGTAACTAGAACTATCACTGTCTTTTATGCCCCATATCACCCTTATTCATACTTTCTTCCATGGAAAGTTACTTTTCCAGATTTTTTTGAAAGAAGATGATGAAGTGATTGCAGCACTAACACAAATAGTAAAGGAGGAATGCCAGGGCACACACAGATGGAGAAAAATGTGCCACCATAAACACTTCTAAATGAAGTGAATTTTCTGAGCAGGGAACAACACCTTGTGTTTATTTAAATATGAATAACAAACTGTTCTATGTAGGGCGCCTGCCCCTTGTTTAGTTCTCTGCCATTCTGGCTCCTGGGAGGATTAAATAGTCTCATCGCTGGCAGGTTAATATTCACTGACCTCAGAACCTCCAGTCATCAGAGAGCCTCACTGCAAACAGCATTGCTATTTGCACAGTGCTGGGTTGTTCAATGCTATAATAGAGATTTGGAAGGGATGTCAGCAGGGATCAAAGCTGGAGAATGCAGTGAATAGAGAGGTCATTTTGCTACACGCACTATATGAGTATGGAGAGGCTGTGGGAATTTGTAATGATCTGATGGGTACTTGGCTCTCTCCAGAAGCTTGAATTGTGACATGTAGACTAGAGAACATAAGGATTATAGAAAAATACTATTTATACTTAATTATGAACAATGTAAAAGTACTTCAGGTTTTAAAGCATCAAATTAATATTAAAGTTTGATTTTAAACATAATACCATGATAGCACCATGATTTCATGGGACATACAAGTGTAAATCATGTCAGATTTCCCTTGTGCTTAGTGGTGCCACTACTAGGCGGCAGAATGGGCAAGTGCTGGTGTTTCCAGTAGTGCAGACACTTAGGGCACCTTGCAATCAGACATAGACGTTGCCTGATCCACCGCGTCTGCTAAAAACACTCTTCAGGCAATGTCTGTGTTCTCCTTATTTAAATATATTGTAATATTTCAAGGGAAATATATTTCCAAATGCAATTAGAACTTAGAGGTGATAATTTAGGACTCTACTCTAAATTGCACCGTAAAACGAAAACTGTCTAAATGCGTGGCAAAAATGTAATTAAAAGTTAAAAAAGAACCCACATCAAGACGTACATTTCAGGAAATGTGTGGAAGGATTGATAAGGCAGGCATATGGAATTGCAACATAACAATACCATTGTTGAGTATATTGATCAGTACCATAACACTATTTATATTTTATTTTTAAAGTCATCCAAAAGTCACTCTGGTTGTTATATATTTTACTATTTCACTAAGGACACTGGACCGTATTCTCATCTAAGAGTGAATTAGGTGCGGACCTTACTCCCGCGTACTGCCCCTAACCGCCCCCCCCACCCCCGTTTTTAGCTACCTTATGGCATAGGACTGCCTTATGTTACTGTGCGTAGTTTCCTTCTTAAGAAGGAAAATATTCACGGGCGATGCCTCCCCCGCCCTCCCCAGCTAATCTTAATCCCTCCCACTTCTAACACTCCCCATGGCGGCATTAGCACGCCTCTTTCTAAGTAAACTAGACCGCACTGAGACCGCATGGAGGCAATCTACGCACCTAACTGGTACATAGATTGTGTAAATGTACTACTGCGCATGCAGTGGGTAGCTGCTACTTCATAAAAAAATGTTAAGAACCGCTGCTGTATAAATAATTAAGTATATTGCAATACATTACTATCATAACACTATTTACCTTTGATTTTTAATCCAAAAGTCACTCTAGTTGTCACAGTTACTCCACTAGTCTAAGTTATTAACTTTGAACCTCATACTGACTGCTAGTTTTTTCATACTATGCAGGCACGTATATTTGTACTTATCAACCTGAATGCCTTGTGACCCATCCACACTAAAGAAGGATGACAATGATATGAGAATGAGAGTGATTCCTACTCTCTGATTGGTGTTCGATCTGTAGAGTTCGTGTACCCCAAAAAGTACCCTCGTAGATCAGTACGTAATTAACCGCTAAAACCCGCTAAAACTGCGAAAAAAAGCACAAAGGCGAATGTTAGTTCAAACTTACGCAACAGAGTTTACTCAACAGAATCAGGTTAACAGCAAGGTACAACAACACAGTATTCAAACCTATTAATACAGTTTGCCAATATTTGTAATGTGATACCTTTTTATGAAAGGAATAATCCCTTTATGTTATCTCTCTTCTGCGCCCAGGACCAGTTCAACCACTAGGCAGGTTAGGCAGCTGCCTAGGGTGCCACTTCTTAAGCAGCACAACGGTCCTCAGTGACTGTAATGCTGGTGCTCAGCTTATCCTCTGCAGAGGCTTATGTGTTCAAAAGTTGAGGCTGAGCTGATTCCCTGCAGTGGCACTTACTTATACCGCTAAGCCAATCAGCAGTCTTGGACATGACAACTGAGCTCTGAGCAGGTAAAGTACCGTACTTTGCATGAGCTATGGCTCAATTGATCCCGTGTGCCTTTGTAGCAGTACAAGTAATGCTAAGGGTGGTAGAGGAAGGGCAGACTAAGGGCTAAGTTTTTATAAATTATTTAAATGATGCCGTTGTCAAAGATTATAATGATGCCATAAAAAATGCATATGTATTTATATCCTTAGGGAACTTCTTGCTAGCCCAAGTTTAACTTTTTTATGTCCTGTTCTTACATTAGTTTGGGACTTCTAATCCTAATTACATAAAGAAATGTACAAATTCAACTTTTTTCTACATTTAATACAGCTATTAAAGGGCAGAATGTTAATTCATGAAAGGGCAAAGTGTCACTATTACGAGCTGCTCAGTGCTTCTAATGGCAGATTATATATATCCTTTTTATTTGTGTGATGTTTAGGAGGCTGGAACAAGCTGTAAAAAGTCTGCCTGACACATCTAAAGAAATCTGTTTTTAATCTGCTGCGGGTCTTATTTTATTGAAATGTGTTTGAACAACCATTTCACGTAAAAGATTCCAATACTCTTCTCTTGCTAAAAAGCACTTTCAAGGAAAGAGTCCAGAAATCTGTCACGTTACTTATTTCTACCTAAAAATTAGATTACCCTCATTTAATTAGTCAGCAGTACAAACACCACCCTGTGAGATGTAACAGATGCCATTTTTATTATTTCCCAACTCTTCAAATGAGAGGAACTTAAAACTCCTTTACTCTTGTAATTCACACAAAAAAGAAAACATTTTTCATCTTTTAAAAAGATTTTCCCATGTTGCCACCATTTTTGTGTGATTGAGAATATGGTGAGTGTTGTCTATTTCTATGCACGTGATTGAGTGACATGTCACACTTGTTTTTAGTTATTGATTGACACTGGTGCATAGGAAAAAGGTCTGGAACTCATAAGATCAAAGTTTATCACATGCTGTAGCTCCTCTGTGACACCGGAACAGGTCAGCACATGGTAGTTGCAAGGAGATTGCTGTGCTGTGCTAATATGTCAGCATAGCACAGCCTCTTTAGCTTCAGCTAGCACATGGTAGTTGCAAGGAGATTGCTGTGCTGTGCTGATATGTCAGCATAGCACAGCCTCTTTCCCTTCAGCTTTTGTGCACAGATTGGCCCAAGACTTGCAGCACCCTTGTGAGTGGCACATACTTTGGGAACCGCTGAGTTAATCAAATAACCAGGATAATGTATACAATGTCAGAACCACTGTAATCTTCTTGTTGTCTCCCTTATGATCTACTGAACAGAGCAACCCAATCTAATTATCATTACATTAGACACAATCAAACACAGAACCGGATCAAGACCTCAGCACGCTTTCCATACATGCGGGGGTCTGTCAGTACGCATGAGAGTGGGAAGTGAACTCTCCCTCTCATTCTCCTCTCTCTTGCGGATAGTGCATGACTTATGCTGCCATAAGGAAGCTTTAAGTCACACGAGTGGGAAGCACACCTTGGGAAGCACAATGAAAACAGGTCTGTGCAGTAATGTCTCTCAATGACCAACTTAGGGAGAATTCGGTTCAGTTGGTTCAACTAACGCATGTAACATCTGAAGTGTGCATGCGCGCTCCACTCAATACACCCCACTTACGTACTTTGCATGTGTAAGTGGGGTGACAGACGCAGGTCTAGATCCGACCCATAGTAAGTCCAATCTAATAAATGTATTGTGCACTAAGTATGCAGTCCATTGACTATTGTCTAAACTGTCTGAATACTAATATCTCTGTACTGTAACATTACAAATGGCTTTGTTTTGGCAACTTTCTAGAGTGATTTTGACACATATCACACTTTTTGGCAGTAACTCTGCCATGTAAATATTCTGGACTTAATTCAGAAGATAGATTATTTCATTACTTCACTGCTTACCTAGATGACAAATACAACATTTTCAGCAATTACTAAATGTAATAGAGCAATTATATTTGCAGTGATCAATCTGTGTTTGTGTGTGCGTTAGACAACAGTAAAAATGATCAATCAGTACTAGTGATATGAATTCTGGTCTGGCACACGCTATATAGTACAGTATATATAGTATAAGTCAGCTATTCTGCTTGTGGTATCTTATCCCATCCACCCTGAAAATACTTAAAATCTCTGCTCAGATCTGAATTCTGACGCCCAGCGTTAGCCCCCTGTGTGGGTTAGGCATACAGAATCATGCTACCACCTCCCACTCGGAACTCCTATCATACGGATGCAGTACATCTGGTGCCCTCATGCACGCTGCCAGAAAATCACCCCACTTCCCAAAGTAGCTTGCGGAAGACGGATGACTCTCTTAGGGCCTGATCCAGAGCTACGGCCGCCGTCGCTAGTAAAAGAAAAACAGTCATGTAATAAAGAAAATAAAAAGTGTACTATGTAAACGTTTCTACATATGAAATAAGTGGATTTTGGAGTGTTACGTCGTAACAATGGCTGTACTTGTGTGATGTGTTGTGATTTTGGTGTCAATGTAACAGACAATAGAAAACAGCGAGATGATATATATATATATATGTCTATATGTATGTAACGCACTGTGTCCATGGGCCTGATCCAGAGCTATGGCCGCCGTCGCTAGTACGGCGGCCGTAAGCGCAATGCGCATGCGCCAGGCAGATGTTGCCCGGCGTCACTATGGAAACGCCCAATCTACGATAGTAGCGCCATAGGGACGCTGGAGGGGACGTCCCCCAGTGACCCTACGCTGAAGTTAGTGTAGGGGGGCGGGGGGGGAGGGTAATGAGGCTGGGAGGGCGGCGTTAACGTACCAACTCCGCCGTCCCAGCGTATCAACTCTCCCTTACGTCGGCTGAAGTTAGGGTAGCCTTCAGCTGGCGTAAGGAAGAGTTAATACGCTCCTACAAGGGGGAGTGTTGGGCCAGAGCAGCGATGTTACGCTGAGCGCTACAACGCTCAGTGTAACATCGTAGCTCTGGATCAGGCCCTTAGTTCAGGATCCGGCCCAATGTGCAGAGAAGAATTCTGTGAATGGGTAAAACAAAAGACAGGTTGTGCCTTTGTGTTGTGTTCAGTTTTCAGTAAGATGAGCCCTCCCCCCCCCATGCTTTGGTTTTGGGTCTAAATCTTCGTTGTGTTTTGATTTGGATTTTTTTGGTTTTGATAATGGCAGTGGATCCAGATTTCTTAAATCAAAAATTGAAAAAAGTTCTAAAATTGTGTAATTTGCACCTGTTTGCATTGCTACACTGTTTTATTAACATTAATAGGATGTCTATAAATTTATATAGGATGAACAAAACTAAAATAGCAGCTGACATCGTCTTATATAGAATCCAAAACCTGAGATTCAGAAAAAAAATCTGAGATCCAAATGAAGAAAAATTGTGTTTTACCTTAATTTGCGATCTGAGTTTTGATGGGAAGAACTGCTTTGGTTCACCTCTGAACCCCTAAATTCAGATCTTTTGGATTTCACACCATTTGAACCTCTCATCTCTAAATTTTAGTAGCATTCAGCTCTGGATATGGGCATATATTCAACAGTTCAATCGGCCCAAGTCTCCAAATTTGGCAGGTATGGGTTTAGTGGAAGGAAAACAGTGGAAATAGACACATATAAGGTGAGCTTGAAAGTATGTATATTTGTTTATTTGTTTGTTTGTTTGTTTGTGTGTGTTTATGTGTGTGTGTGTGTTTGTGTGTGTGTGCGCGTCATACTGTTGTGCTGTATCTCAGACAAAAGAAAATATTAACATGTTCCAACTATATGGTTGAGGGAGCTATATAAACTTCTAACATCAACCCTGTGGCTGTAGCGATACTCACACTGTGTCTTACAGCACAGCAGCCAGATTAGCAAGATATGTAAACTGTGCTGCTCAAAGTTACATATATCCATCCATGTGATGCCATGATATGGGCAGTGGCCAGTACATCTCATTGTTTTATTTCTGTAGGTCGTATAAATGAATACTGCAGCATTTGTTGCACAGCACTGAGAATTAGTGACTGGTACACCCAGATATTATGTAAATTATACGTGTCAGTTCCGGTCACTCCAGAAATTTCAGCTTTCACAATGATACAGAAAAATATGATTATTGTTGAAAGTGTTACAAGTTAAAAAAAAGTTATGTTGGTAGCATGTAGTGTGAAAGTCATAAAAAAAAAGTACAAAACAAAAATACCTAAAAGAAGATTTGTAAGCTACAAAAAAAGAAATAAGTCTCTTACCTTGTCAATGCTCCTGTGCTGGCTCCCTGGTCTGTCCACTCTGTCACCACTGTTTACTCCTTCCTGTCAGCTCAATCGCTCTGTTCTGTCTGTTAGCTGCTTCTCTCTCTCTCTCTCTCTCTCTCTCCATCTCCATCTCCATCTCCATCTCCATCTCCATCTCCATCTCCAT
>WWET01000703.1:437045-451091 GCA_011038615.1 Limnodynastes dumerilii
TCTCTCTCTCTCTCTCATATAACTCTCTCTCTCTCTCTCTCTCTCTCTCTCTCTCTCTCATATAAATATCATAATTGGCAAGTTTATTGTTCCTAATTCAGTTCTGCACTCTTGTACAGTGGATTCCAAATTGTACAGTGCATCTGAAGAAATAGACTTTCTCTTGCACTATTATTGCTTTATATTGTGCTACCAGTAATACTTTTAATAGACAGTCATGACAGATCGAGTGATATTTAGAATTATTCTGCCCTTTGTTTTTAAGATCATTGCATACAGACTTGCATTTGGCAGGTAAATGGCTACACAGTGAAAAAAAAGTGAAGGTCGTTGAAGGCTGTCTGAGAGCAGAGTCCATTTGACCCTCCAGCATGGAAGAGTAATTTTTTAAAATAATTGACTCCTGGTTTAGGGCCAATGAGCTAGGAAAAGAACCAAGAGAAAGCACACTGCCCATGCAAATATTTATCTTAAGATCAGACTGACTTGGATTTAAATTCCACAGCAACCTGACTTGGCAAAGAGTTACAACCCAGGGGGCATCTGGGTAACCATGCCAATCAGCCAACTCTCTGACTCAGTTCACAAGCCTGTCAGTAAATGTAATTAATTTGCCATAGCTCTAGTATTTGGGTCTAATTGCTTGTTCCCCATTCCTATATTCAGTAACTCAGAGTAGCTTTGCCTAAAATGGCCCTCAGCTGGAAGATCAAAACCACTGGCCATTACGTCACAAGCGCCCTGTCATCATTTCAAGTGAGACTCGGCTGTGTTCCACTAGTCAGTGCAATGCTTGGTATAATTAATTCACATCTGCATGCAGTCTATTGCTTAAATTAAAACCCAGAGTGTATTCTGGATCCTGTGTATGTGTCACAAATGACGTTGTCATTCCTACCTAATTCCAGCAATAATGTTTAAATGTTTAATTTGGCATTGAAAGTCTCTTCATGACAGAAATAGCCACAATACATTGTATTTCTCGGATTGGGAGATTCCCCTTCTTTAGTCTAGAAAGAAACAAGTATAAAGGAGAGTTGCAGCTGGTCCTAGGACTGGCAGCAGTTTAGGCCTCAGGAATCTGTGGATTTAAGTCTTTCAGCAGGTAGATTTTTCTCTTGTCTTCTTACTCAGCCCTCTCTGCCCTCACTTTAATCAATGATGACAGGTTCTCCTCTGCTGCCAGAGAAATGCTTCTTTCTCCATTTCCTTTTATCCTGTTTTATTCGTTGCTGACTTTGTAGAGGAATCAGTAGCTTCGGCGGACAAGAGGAAGGCTTTATTACTAAGCTACTCAGGGCACAGGTTGGATTAACAGAGACAATCTAAGGGAAAGCAGCAAAGAGACTGCACCAAGAGTGCTTCAGAGAGTGTCTTGTTTGAGATGTGTGTATAGGTCTTGGGGTAATTTGGGGCCCTTTGCCCAGTACCATCATAAAGATACATGTGGCATACTCAAATTGCTCTTATCTGAACACACATTAGCTGTGTGTTCATGGCTGCACAAAACAGATACATTTCAGTATTAACCCTTTCTTGACCTACAATAGTTTATATAATTTAACAGGTACAATAAACTTGAAATGCAAATGACTACATTTAGGAAATTTAGAACTATTAATAATGTCACCATATACTGTATGTGTTGTGGGCAACCACACACCCCCGGGCACAGAATTTAACCGAGAGCCAGGTGTTCACTAGAGTCCCTGATGGTGGGGACAGACTTGGCTGCAGGCTCTCAGCAGATTGCGCCTCATCAGACCTAACTAGCGAGAGTGTTGGAGTTGTAAAGATAGATAAGCATTCCAGATGAGAGCCCAAGGACAAAGATGACAGATGGACAAATAACCCAAAAGTGTGGAAGAGCTTTGCTGACAGTGGTCCAAAAAGAATCTCAAAGGAATTCAAGGACAAGAACTGTATCACTGATAGCTATTTGCAAAATGATTGGCCAGTCAGCAGCTACAAATTAGTGCAGTCATCTATAGTGATAGGTTAGTTTCCTGGATGCTAAGCAATAGCAAAGACCACTCAAGTCTGACAGAGCAAGTAAACATAAGCATTCTGGCTTCCAAGTGACAGCCGGGATGTCTGACTGCTAGCTGCTAAGAGTGGCTTAGCAGCACTTAAAAAACAAAAATGTAAGAAAATGATTGCAATCCAAAGATCTGATTTTGCTGCATTTGGATCACCAAATGCAATATGTGAGGGAAACAGGAATCATGCATCATTGCATTCACTCCCCATGTACAGACTTTCAACACCAATACCCTACCTAAACATTTCTAGTGCACAGTACCATAGCATGCCTATACTGTATAATACTAAGCACTGTCCACTTGCAAACTCAACCCAGCATCCCTGTTGGAAGTGTCATTAGTCTAAATTCTTGTTCCAATCTGGTTGCTCAGATGGTGTGCATGCACAGATTGCAAAATCAGGTTATTTATCCTAACCTATCCTAACGCACGGAAATTAGGTGATTGTCGGAAGTCTGGATCTGGTTCAGTAACATTATTAGTCAGGGGTTATCCGTGATGCTGTGCAGTTCTAGTTTTCCTACTAGGGTCTACTGTGTAAAGTGAACTGAATATCATCATCCAGGCTCTATCAATACACTAACAATTCATCATAATACAAATTTCCAAATAAAATGCAGAATGGCATCAATTGCTATAATGAAGCAAAAAAACCTATTTGAAGATTTGGGGGCCTACATGTAAAAGCAAAAATAAATATGGCATCATTATTTATAACAGGGGCACCATTTATTTTGCTATCTACAAGGGTGAGAGCTGCACACTGTTCCTGGCCCAGATGTGGTAGATTTCCTTGACTTCATTCACCCCATTCTTGAGGCCCTGAGTCAGTGACTCTAATTGGCCATCAGTCTCTCGTCTTCTTCAGTGTTATTGAGGGGATCCCAGACTGGCATCCAATTAATTCACTGACTCTGCCCTGTTCCCTGGAGGCAATTCCGAGGTTGGGAGCTGTGGAGGACAGATACTGTACCTGTGCAGGGTATCATTACAGCTACCTGGATGGAAAGACTTGGATCTGGGTGGAGCAGAGGTGATCCCTGGATAACACGGTGCCGGCGGGGATCACAATACGGTGAGCTATCTTTCTTATACAGCTAAACTGAAGATCCTGCATCTGTAACAGAGGTTCCAGTTGGGGGCCTTTGAGTCCCTTCCTCTCTGAGTGGACATCTTGCCTTTGGAATCCTTTGCCGCCTCTGCACTCTGATTGCTTAGGGAAGATTCAAATGCACCTCTGTAATTTACTATTCAAAATAAGTTGCCTCTCATCTTATGGAATCTTATGGTAGTAGCACTTTACTGGGGCTCAGCAGGCACCACTGAAGAGATTTTGCATTTAGCTTGTCACTTCACCATGCTGAAGGTTTCAAACATTTGCTGTCTATTGTTCACTAAAAGAAAAGAAAAACACTGCGCTGGGCAATAGGTGGATTGGTTGAAACAACACAGTAGCAAGTGGTTCAATCTAAAAAACACATTTATTATATTATACAAACATAATTAAAATCAAATGTATAAGAGAAGAGCTCTATAGGTTATGAGCTAATATGGGGGCAGAAGCATACAATATCAAAGTGGAAAGCATATAATTCATACAACCACCCCACAGCCCGCAGGGAAGACACTCAGATGGTATATATAAGTGGCCCGAATGGTAGGTAGTAAACTACCACTGTGAGACTGTAAATGTAAATTGACTAAATAGGTATGGGTGTATGACAGTAACAAAGTCAGGAATCAAACTTGCAGTCCCAAGTGCTACTATGTAGCGGTGATGGTACTTCAATTTAGTCCATTGATATATTGTATCACTTTTTTACACGCTTATTTGATGTTACAGACTGTAATTAGCACAGCAAGATCACAATGTAGCTCAAAAAGATAAATATGTGTGTATGCGTGAGTCACAATGGGTTGAAAGCTGGTGCAAGTTGCAAATATCGACTCACAAATGTGAGCCACAAAATGACAAATATTCAAAAGGTTACCATACTGGCAGCGATGTAAGATGATAAATCTATGGCTGGATCTCAAACTTCGAGAGGATCGTCTGATGGTAAGTCCCGCAATCAAGTGTGCTCCACACTGCCGGGCATCCCTGGAACGGAGCTAGATACACTGACACACAATCTCTCTCTCTCGACTGTTAAATTTACATGACCTGGAAAATCAAAATGGTTGTGTTACATCCTGGATAGCCATTTCTGGTCATTCCTCTAGGAGCACTCCTGGATTAATGATTTATGTCATGGACATTAATACTAGCTGCCCCTAGGCTGCTGTTGAACACTCTCTCTGGGACTATTTTGTGTAATTGCTTGTTATCCTACATCTGTACTCTGGCTACAAATATCCCATCCTTCCTGAGCAAGGTGTGGGTCATTGCTTCCTGTTACCTGCTTCCTGTGCTACATGTTTGTTTGCTCTTCTCAGTCGTGATCCTGTTATCTGATTCTAGTTCTGTCTCCATTTATCTTGGATCCCCGCTTTATACCAGCCACGCTGCTCACTTTGTGGACTTTATTTGGACTTTCTTGCATACTCCCTGTGGATTAATTTCACCTGCATATTACTCCTGTGGACTCATTTGGACTCTCTGCATTCCTGGTATCCTTGTGTTTACTACCTGTTATCTGTGCTTAATTTCTGCATTACCTGCATATTACTGTGTTGCATTCCTGTTCCATCCATATCATCCTGCAATAAACCTCATCAGTTCCTATGTTACTGTGTCGTGTGATCCACTTTTATAACAGAATAACCCACCCAAACTGTATGGGTGCTCTATGACATCTTCTCACCTTAACTAGCGAAGCCATGGTGTTCCTTATGCCATAGGTTCTAGTTATATCTATATGTTCTGGTTTCCAAATGGTACAGTTTCTGTCTTTCTTGTCTGGCTTATTGGAAAAACTATCCTGCTCTGTACAGTCACCACCAGCAACTCCTGATTGCCTCAGGTACTGTTTCCTGTATTGTGACCTGGCATGGAACTGCAGCCAAGCTTGTCCCCACCATCAGGGGTTCTGGTGAACACCAGTCCCACGGTTAGACTCTGCATTCAGGCTAGCAGTTGTAACCTCCCTGATGGTGTCCTGGTTGAATCTTCTGAGGTCTCTGTGAGCAGATACTACCCAACAGTTACATGTGGTCTCCTTCCACACCTCACATTGTAGGAGAGGAGTTACTGCATTCATCACAACCTTTGTCTCTATTGTGCTGGCCTGGACATTACCAGGAGGGTCTCCAGTTCCACAACCCCAGAAGGGGCCTCTAGTCATGGGGTACTGAGCCCTTCAGTTTCCCATGTTGGTACTTCAGTTTCCAATGTTGGGATATGTGCTTCTCTAACTGCACTGTGTGCCTTCTCAGCAGTGCTGAAGACCAAATCCTCAGCATGCCAGACTACCCAGTCTACCGACTAAGTTACACAGACAACTAAATATGGGTTACCTCATAGGGCTACCCAGCCCAAATTGCCTCAGATAGCAGCCCATTTTATGTTCCAAATCTGTGTGTCGCTTTACAGTCCGCAAATTCAAATGTCATTTTTTTGGTTCGCAAACTCTAATACTTCTGTCTTTGAGAAGTAGGATCTCGCTGTCATTCCTCCTAGGTTTACAGAGCTAGTTCCAGCCATTCAGGGTCTTGTGTCACCTGGTCCATACCTTCAAGTCATCCAAGCCTTTTGTGGTCCCCAGGCTACTAAAGCCATCATTCATTTCCCAGACTTCCATGTCTTCTGCTTCCAAGACTTCTATGTTCACACCTATGTCCATGTCTTCCAAGGCCTCATCTGCTGTCCATTCTCCAGTACCAGTGCTGATGTGTAACCTCCTCAGCCACTGTCTGCTTTCAAGCCTCCCATGTTCTTGTCTTCCTGCAATTTTCTTTTGTCTAAGTCCACATCCAGGTCTTCTGTGTCTACATCTGTTCTTTGTGGTTTCTCACCTGTGACTTCCCTCTCTGTATCTCTGCCTTATTCCATTCTGTCCTTCCTCTTCTACCTTGCTGTTCCAGAGGGGAACTCTTGCTTTGCCGCCTCAGAGGGGGACTCTTGCCTTGTCATTCCAGATGGGTAATCCTGTCCTGCCTTTCAGTCCAATGTGCCAGTTGTCCTAGAGGAGGACTCTTGCACTACTATCCCAGCTGTGACCACACTACCTGCCCAATTGCTTGAGGACACACCATCAGCCCAGTTGCCTGAGACCACACCACCTGCCCAGATGCCCATTCCAGAGCCTGAAGCCCAGCCATCTGAAACTGAGGACTTGGGGTTTTTGATGGGGACCTGAACCAATTTATTGGCCTAGTAGACTTTTGTGCACGGAGGTTCCAGCTTGGAGTTGGACAACAGAATATTTGGTGGGGATAGAATTAGGCATTTCCAAAGAAATAGTGGGCAAACAAGGAAGCGATAAAGGTGATCTTCTGCAATGTGTCTTAATAGTGTAAAAAAGTGAAAGAATAAAAATAAAATGATGAGAAAACTACTCAAGGTGAAAAAGACTATTCAGCATACTTTCTCGCATACTCCCTGTGTCCAACCGTGTAATTCTGCAATAAACATCACCAGTCCCTAAGTTACTGTGTTGTGTGATTCACCATTGTAGCTGGTCACAACAACTTGTGGTTTGTTGGCATCCCAGAATCTGTAAAAGGTGCCTAATTTGCTGAATTTAGAAGCACATACCAGAGGCTTTGGGAATATACCTGTTGATGAACCTCCAACTACCTCCCCAGGAGAGTGTTCACCGCTTAGTGCCTGAGAAATGATGTCTGCAAACCAACCAAGTGTCTGGAAGTATTATTTCACAACTTATCGTGAATAAAAAACTATTTAAATAGATGGTGAGCTAATCCTGATTTTCACGGGTCTTCTCGATTGAAGTCGCCCAAAAAGAAGTTGCCCCAAAAAAAGATATTTTTAAAAATGTTTTTTATTAGAATGGACAAGTATGCCGCTGAAGACCCCCACCGTAGACACTACCGGAGATGTGAGATTTCTTTAGGGTTAGGCTCTGGAGAAGAAAGGGTTAGGGTCATCAAAGGGTAGGGTTAGGGTTATAGTCATAGATTAGGCTGTGTGAATGGGAGTCTTAGGTTTAGGCTGCGGGGAAAGGAGTCTTAGGATCAGGCTGTGGGGGAGGGAGGGTTAGAGTCAGGCTGTGGGGAAAGGATAGTTAGGGTAAAGAGTTAGGGTAAAGGAAGGGGAAGGTTAGGGTAAAGATTAAGTTAAGGATTGGGGTTAAATTTATTATTTATTATTTATTTTATATCCGGCCAAATTGAGTGTGATAGACAATGGTTAACCATTAATTTTATTCACCAATATCAGGCTATGGACTACATCTCTAATCAACCAGCTTGCCTAGCTTCACCGACTGAATGCCTGTAGGCCATTATTTTTTTAAAATGGACAAGATGATGAGATTGGTAACTCTCATCATCTTATTTATGAGTTTTTTTTATCTGCTTTCACTAGTCAACCCATCTGCCTCTCTGCTTAAAATCTTTTATCTATATGAATATACCCTGAGCCATTAGATTTGTTGAATATATTGTATTATTTTTATGCGTCATTTTAAGATTCTGAACATTTCACCTGATATTTTTAGTATTTAGATTCACAGCGCTTTTTATCCTCCTACTTATCTTTTATTTCTTTGTGGATTTTTGGGGATATATTAGGTAACCCCACAGGAGGCTGAATTGCTGCAGTGCTAGCGCTGAAAACCCACTCCACATATATATTCTTTGTGAATATACTGTGAACTAAACCTACTTTTTAAGTATGTGCTGACACATAGTGTTATATAATGTTTGTATGGAGCCCCGGACATTTATTTTGTTCCTTGTACTTACACAGTGGTCACTTTGATCCTGCGCTGTACCTCTTTATTTATACATACACTTACACACATTTTATATATTTGAATTGAAGCGTGGCCTTGTATATTGTTTTGTAGCTGTTAGTTTACCTTGGGAGCCTGACCCCTTTTGTTAGGAATATCCAATTGGAAAGAAGTTCTGAAATTAGGAATCATGTTAAGTGCTTGCCTGGAGCTACAGCTCCACTGGATAAAAAGCGCATTTTAAATATTCTACAGAAAGCGAGCAGATAATGATATCAAGGGAGGTTGATATTGTTATCCACCTTGGGACAAATGACTTGGCCAATGCTGGAATTGGGGCTGTTAAGGATGAATTTAGAAAGTTGGGAAATGCTCTTAAGCAGGTGGAAAATATTGTTATTTTTTCAGTACACAGTTTTGAAGAAGGTAGACTGATGCGCATTAGTGATTTTAATTTGTGGCTTAGGAAGTGGTGTCATGAGGAAGGATCTGGGTTCAAAAAGCTTAGCCATGCCGGCCCTGATTCAGAGATTGAAAATAAGAACTTAAATTTACACCTGGGCTAAACCATGTTGATTTCAGGGGAGTCAAATTTCATTTGTTGCAACAGTATTATAGTTAAAAGGTGATGTTTCCCAGCTCAAGTCTAATTAGCAGTTTAAAAGTGAAGCTGATCATGTATCTGTGTGCAATAAGTAAAAGCAAAGCATTCTCCCTGCATACATAGAATAAAATTAACTTGACTCCCCATGAAAATCAACATGGTTTTGCCCAGGTGTAACTTTAAGTTCTTATTTTCAGCCTCTGAATCAGGCCCGCCATCTGGAAAGCAGAAACCTGTATAAAAGGGATGGCTTGCACTCATCTTATGTACAAACAGATAAAATTTTCCCGTGCATATTTTTGCGTCACATATCCGCCCGTATGTACCAACGTGCGATTCACAGGTCCGTCCATAAGGCACGCTTGTATATTCTACGTTAACTACGTAAATAAAGTTACTACGCATGCGCAGTTGGTCCGATCCTAAAAATATGCACGTAATCAGCCGTGAACTCGGATCTCTGAATACGCCCCAAAATGATAATCAAGGAAGACTGGAGGAATGGTCAAGAGTGTTGCAACTGCAGTCTAATGCCAACAAATGCTAAATCATGCACTTTGAGCACAAAACCCAATAGCTCAATATATCCTTAATGACACTACATCTGAAGCTACTAAGTAGGAAAGGGATATAGTAGTCATTATTTCATGTGACTTAAAGGCAGCCAAGCAATGTAATAAAGTAATGAGAAAAGGCAAGTTAGATGTTTGGTTTCATAGGGAGAGGAATTAGTAGCAGAAAGAGAGAAGTAGTGATGCCTTTTTGTAGATCTTTGGTACGACCTCACCTAGAATACTGTGTTCAGTTCTGGAGGCCATATCTCCAGAAAGACATAAATACATTGAAAAAGTAGAGCAACTAAAATGGTCCATGGCCTGTGTCACAAAACATACCATGAAAGGCTAGAGGAAATAAACATGTATAGCTTGGAGCAGAGCAGGGGGAATATGATTGCAACTTTCAAATATATCAAGGGTTGTAACCGGCTAGAGGTGGGGGCTTTTTTCAAAGGAAGAGGTGTAATAGACATGAGGGCATGAATATAAACTGGTGGGTGGTAGATTTAGAGGAAATGTGCATTAAAATTACTTTCTGAAAAGGTGATAAATAAGTGGAATAGCCTCCTATCTGAGGTGGTTGAGGTTAACACAATAGAAAAGATTAAACATGCTTGGGATAAATATATGGATATCCTAAATCTCAAACTAAATTGAGGGTAAATAGGGTCTAGGGTCAATATAGTTTTAAATAAACAACTGGGCAGACTGGATGGGCCATGTGGCTCTTATCTGCCATCACTTTCTATGTTTCTATGTTAATGTTTCTATGTTTCCATTACTGTCCTGACAAGAACACTAGCCCTAGGAAACCTGAACCAGTTCTGAAACCCCCAAGGTCCGTGGCAGACCCTCTGGAGGTGGATGCATACTGTCCAATATCTCTCTAAAACGTTGACTTCAAATTGTCTAAAATGATGGCCTCCAGACTCTAGACCATCTTCCATGATGTATTAATGGACATCAAATAGGTTTTGTTCAGACAGGCATTCTGGCAAAGTCATAGGTGCAGCTATAGTTGTGACAGTGGTTTTTTGCTTAAATCCACTGGACATATATAAAGTATTCGGTACTGTTGGCTGGCCACACTTAAAGGTAGTCTTAACAATGAAACAGTTTGACCCATCTTGCATCCACCTTATCAAATACTTTTATTCCAACCCTTTATCCCCTTTATTAATTAATGGTAGATGTGAAGCTCCTAGAGACGGAGAGGAGAACGAGGCAGGGATGCCCCTTTCTCTTCTGTTCTTTAATTCGCATATTGATCCACTGCTTTGCTTCCTGCAATCCTGGCCATTATTTCAGATTATAAAGGAAGTTAGAGCAGAGATTAAGATGCTGGCATTTGCTAACGATTTGCTTTTGTACATAGCTAACCCATGGTTGTCATTAGGCTCTGTCCTTCAAAAGCTTGGGGAGTTTGTTGAAGTATCTGGATTTTGCATTAATTTTACAAAATGAGTGGTCTTTTATTTGGAGGGAAGTAGTTCAGCTGAGTTGGACTAGTTGTTTTACCCTGAAATGGGCATGTCATCACATATTTGGGGATTCAGTAGGCAAAGAAGCATATGTAGACTGGTAATGGCTCTGCTAGGTGCAGAACTACCACATTGCCTAGCCCATAGTCTATGCCAATAGCAAATCCTGTCTGAATGCTTCACCTAGTATTAATGTAATTGATATATAAATTCAGAGGCGGAACTAGCGAGTTGTGGACCCAGGTGCAAAAATATGCTTTGGCCTTGATGAAATCCCAAGAAACCTGGTGGGGAGTTTCAGCGGTGCGGTGATAACGGCTGTGGGCCCTTGTATCAGTATGGCCCCCTGTGCCACTGCACCTATTACACCAGTGGTAGTTCCGCCCCTGTATAAATTCTCCCCCTGCGACCTGTCAATCAACTGAAGAAAATTTATTGATCCAAGGATAAGATTCTAAGCAGGGCATTGTACATGAATGTCTTCATTAATCAACACAGATTATCAGGATTGTAGAGCACTCAGTCTTCTATCTGTAAGGTGCTAGTAGAAAAGATATTCATATTTGTCAGTGTATGATCTTGTCTATGCTTTACCTAGGAATAATGCAGTGTGACGCCATGTATTCTTGGAAGGTCTCCCACCTCAATTTTCCTGTTACCAGGCCAAATTACCATACCAGTCAGGTCTTTTTGATTTGCTAGAACTGAAATTCTTAGATTCTAGCAGGGCAAACCAGATCATAGGCAAGATATTGTCCCATAATGCCTTCATGAAAAGAACTGAATAACATTTTTATATCAACTTATTAAAACTAATAAAGTGTATAATTTTTTTTTTTTAAAGACCCTCTCAAAGAATGGTCCACAGCATACATGTTTGTATACAGACCATAGAGAAATGCTCTGAAGATAGGAGTCTGGGCTATAAATAATCTCTTAGCAATGTCACTCATGTTGTTGTTACTGATGGTGATATGTTTGAACCGGCCAGATAAAGGTCAAATCAAAGACTGCGTGCTACAGGAAGGTGTCCACAAATCAAGGCTAAAAGTAACCTTTTGAAAGGGTCTTTTTTACAAGTCCAAGCAGACTTCTGTGGTTGGTAACTGAATGATGATGAGAGATGTCTGAGAACCCTTCTTTTGGTAATCATAATTATTAAGTTATCCCCTGCTAACAACCATTAACTAGCATTAGCAACTAAGTTCATTTGGTCAGTGTATAAAATATGATGTTATTAAATATTATTATTATAGATGAATCAATGCTGTTCTTTAATACACATAAGAAGATTGGCTGAGCAAGGACATATTTTTCAAGAGGCAAATTTGTCAAATATTTGCCCAACCTTGCCTTGTCCCTCTGGCATACATGCTACTGCATGTAGGTGCAACTCAGCAATGTAATAAAATATGTGGCCACATCCAGCAGAAAGTGGCCCAAGAGGGATGGAATTGCTAATAAAACAATTTCAAATTTCATTAAAATGTCACTGCTTTCTGATTACAGAAATACTCCGATATTAAACTTTGACATTTATAATCCTACCAGGAGGTAAAAATAAAGTTAGAAACCATTTTGTTTGGGTCCCTTATTCTCTTTTTCATAACAATGAAAGTATTAAACCACTTTCCATGACTGACATGTATCAGACTTAAAGGGACATTATATATTTTTTTATAAATCTTAAAACAGATGGTGTGCTATAGCAAAAAAATCCAAGATTACTTGCCATCTACTGTAGGTTCTAATAAGGCATAATAAAATGCTGTTGTATTGAGCACTAGTTCCTAACTTAAAAAGTACTGTTTGATATATTAGGCTTATAGCATCCTTGTTGAAACAGTTCTCAAATAAAATGATTGACTGACTGAGTAATGTATAGTAAACAGAACGTGCAGAGTGTAACAAACTGCAAAATAAAAACTTTGACAAGATGGAATGTGACTTCTGTTGCTAAGGTGCATGATATGTTTGGGCTCCAACCAAAAGAAAATATTTAGATGGTTGCTTGTTGTACATTAGAAGAACTTGGCTTTTACAGAAAACATAGCATAGCATAAATGCAATGTACATCAAACTGCCTAACACTGAGTCAAGGTAAATTAGTACAAGATGGTCTTGTCTATGGGACCTCAATGTATTATTGTATGAATAGAACATGCACATACTTTAACAAACCAAAGAATTAAGCAGGGGATTATGATTCTGTGGCTGAATTGTTCTTCTTGTTTGTACTCCACAAAGAAAAATACTTATGCTGATGCTTGCTGCACTGGTGAAGACTAAACTGCACACATGGGTAATCTACTTATCTTCCTCATTTAGCCTCTTCACTGTCATCAGCATCCATTGGAATCCAATGTAACAGATTCTGTAGAGACATGCAAATTATAACACACAAGCTTTTCTATGCGTTTTATGAATAGCCTCCTACAATGATCGCTCACAGCGTTGCAAGCTCTGCTAAACATTGATTCTTAGTGCACATTGGAAGGTGGATAGTATACAGAATACTATGGCTATTTCATACAAATTGACTATTTTTCCTCAGGAGAAGGATAAGAGACTGGCAATCTAAGGCTAATGAGATGTTGATTTTAACATTAGTATTGAAGCAATCCTCCCCAATTCTACTAATACTAAGGACAGGAATCTTATTTAGCCACCAAAGTTAAGTCAGTACATTTGGGCACAGTTTTTAAAGTTTGAACAGACGTTTTAATCTTGCAAATCACCACTGTTACAAAATACGCAAAAAGGAAGAGCAAATACTGTACACATATTGGGCTTATGTAGCACCCATAGTAAATGTGTAAACTATAAGGTATAATTCCTTTGTGTTTCTATTGCTTCAATAGAGACTTAGCCCCATGTTTTTGTGAGGGGGATACATTACAAATATCTATAAATTGTCAATGATGTGTTGCTGCTGTGTAGATTCTGCTCTAGGCTAATATGAAAAAAAAATTATATTTTTATTTACTGTTGGTTACCTTAACCAAGAGAAGCTGAAGGAGGAGATGTGGTACATGTTATTTCAAATGACAACATACTGACAGGGAACTGTTTACATCTCTGTAGGCCTATAGCACATGGAAAGACCTAACATATGATGTAAACCTGGTATTAAGGACCCGGTATTAAGGATGGAGGCCAAGATATAGTGGGGTGATTTTAGGATGACACACTTGGGTCTTTGTAAAGCAAATATTTAACTTGATTTATAAGGCCAACAGACTTTCAGAATATTTTGCTTTCAAATAATTTTCCTTCTTTCCCTCTTTACTTCTTTGCTTTTTACGACCATTATTTCCACTTATTCTGGTGGTACCTAAACTTACTTTATTAGTTAAACTTTGAAACGATTTGCATACCACAAAAAGAATTATCCACGTAGCAGTAACATGTCCCCTCTCTCCCTACCTTATGGCTTGCTCTGTAGTTGTTAGTGACCTGTTGCAGTTCCTCCATTCTTTAAAAAAAACCAAAAAAAAACTATAT
>WWET01000703.1:451219-474548 GCA_011038615.1 Limnodynastes dumerilii
CTCTACTCCCTAGCCACCCACCAATGTCTACCTTCATCCCTACCTCTGCAGAAGAAATCCACTCACTTCTCTTGTCATCGCCTCCATCAACGTGCCCACTTGATCCCATCCCCTCTAATCTTCTCCGGTTTCTCTCTCCATCCACCTGCTCGCATCTTGCTCACCTCTTTAACTTATCCCTCTCCTTGGGCTTCTTCCCCTCCCCCTTTAAACATGCTCTTGTATCCCCCATCCTTAAAAAAACCTAACCTTGATCCCACTTCACCTTCCAATTACGACCCATCTACCTTTCTGCCCTTCGCCTCAAAGTTGCTTGAACGGCTTGTTTACAAGCGTCTAATTAGCTACCTTGACGACCACTCCATCCTGGACCCTCTTCAATCTGGGTTCTGCCCCCTGCACTCCACTGAAACCGCCCTGACTTAGGTCACAAATTACCTCCTTTTTGCCAAATCCAAGGGCCACTTCTCCCCTCTCATCCTCCTGGATTTGTCAGCAGCCTTTGACACCGTTGATCACCCTCTCCTACTCCACACCTTTCGCTTCATCGGCCTCTCTGGAACTGTCCACTCCTGGTTCTTCTCTTATCTCACAGACCGTTCCTTCTCTGTTGCAACCCCCGGCTCCTCCTCCCCGACCCCTCCTTTTCCTGTTGGTGTGCCCCAGGCCATCAACGTGCCCACTGGAACTGTCCACTCCTGGTTCTTCTCTTATCTCACAGACCGTTCCTTCTCTGTTGCAACCCCCGGCTCCTCCTCCCCGACCCCTCCTTTTCCTGTTGGTGTGCCCCAGGGCTCAGTTCTTGGTCCCCTTCTGTTCTCAATCTACACCTCCTCCCTGGGTGACCACATCAGCTCCTTTGGCTTTCAGTATCACCTCTATGCTGATCTATCAAATCTATCTCTCCTCCCCTGACCTTTCTCCTGACCTTCTGTCAAAAGTGTCAGATTGCCTCTCGGCCATCTCCTCATGGATGTCTGATCATTTTCTCAAGCTTAACATGGACATAACTGAAATCTTAGTCTTCCCTCCTTCACATATCCCCTCTACCCCTACTATCTCTATTACTATTGGTGACTCCACCATCTCCTCCTCCACCCAAGCCCACTGCCTGGGCGTCATCCTAGACTCCTCTCTCTCCTTCACCCCCCCACATCCGTGCCCTCTCACTGTCCTGCCGCTTTCATCTCTGCAACATTGCTTGCACCAGACCCTAAATGCAGACGCCACTAAAACGCTCATTCACTCTCTTGTTATTTCCCGTCTGGACTACTTCAACATACTCCTCTGTGGCCTCCTTCTGGTCCGTCTCGCACCCGTACAAACTATACTAAATGCTGCAGCCAAGCTCATCTTCCTCTCCAAACGCACTGGTTCCACCTCCCCTCTATGTCAATCTCTACACTGGCTTCCTGCCCCTTTCAGAATTCTCTTCAAGCTCCTCACCACAACCTACAAGACTCTCTCCTCCTCTACCGCTCCCTACCTCTCCTCCCTTATCTCCATCCAACACCCCTCCCGTCCACTCCGCTCTGCTGGTGACCGTCGCCTTAACTCCAACCTTATAACTACTTCTCACTCCCACATCCAAGACTTCTCCCGGGCCACCCATGTCCACTTGAACAACCTACCACTTCCTATCAGGCAATCCAGCACACTCCAATCCTTTAAACGCTCCCTTAAAACCCACTTCTTCAGGCTAGCCTACCCTTCCTCCACCTAAGCTTACCTGCCCTCCCCATCCTCATCATTGTGTCTCCTGTTTATTTGCCCTCTCTCACTTAGCATGTTAGCTCTTATGAGCAGGGTCCTCCTTCCTCCTATCATTATCCCTCTACCCTGTCATCATCTCTTCCCACCTTTTTCTCTCTACTGTCTATCTCTCTCCTTATTCATCTGCTCCTACACATATATCCAGCATCTTTATTTTTGTACTGTATCTTATTTTTACATTGTACCTTTATTGTATTCCTTATTCTATGAGTTTATACCTTGTATTAATTATTGTATTGTATATGTAACTACTGGCTTTCCTATTGCCTCTATATGGCGCTGCGGATACCGTGTAGCACCTTATAAATAAACGATAATAATAATAATAAAATTAACTCAGACGTGCTTCCTAGTGAAAACAGTGCTACAGAGAGTTTCCTATATGTAAATAAGATTGTGGCTATGAGGACGAGGAGGATGATGAGACAAATAATGCTGCAGAGGGCAATAAAGCAATTCAGGAGACTGTCACGGACATATAGGAACTGTCAGTTCTGAACTGATACACAAATAGGTCTCTTACCTAAGTCCCCAAGACAAGTAACATCGGTGCAGGAGTGTAAGAGTGACAGAGGAGTTCATTACCTTCTACCGTGTGGACTAGTAGACCCCCCTGAATCTGGCCCTATGAGCAAGATCCAGAGCTGCGATTGCGAGCGTATTTAAGCTCACTGTAGTCGTAAAAACGCTGTTTTGCATGTTCTGCGCATGCGCACGTCAGATGTTACGACCCATAACTCTGAACATACTTACGAGCATACGATCACCAGCGTAATTACGGGGCGTGCCAGCCATACGATACCCGAAACGTAAAGGGAACGTGGCCCTATGAGTGTAATAACCTTTACCTATGTATGTAATTGTTTCCTGAAAGTAACAGTGAGTTGTAAACACTGGTGTGGGCAAATCTCTCTTTTCTGTATATATGACAAAGGTGTTGGTGGTGAAGAAGACTATTTGATACATGATTCCAAAAGTAACTACTGGACTGCCTGGAATGCTCCATGGATAAACAGTCTGCATGCACTTAAAGATGACATAACGAAGAAGAGGTGTCTAGGTGGCTAACAGCACTAATCACTGGCTGAAACAGATTGTTTTTTGTCTAAGCAAGCCAGTATGATTTTCATGGCCAAGCACTGGTTACATTGTTGCCTGCCTTTCTTGGGTGCAATCAACAATATCCTCCTCATGAACTTGCTCAACAGCAAAACATTCATTATTGTCATTATCTTCTTTATTGGCAGATCCCTAATTGTCCACTTCGATTTCTGGTATCCACAACTATTAAATCACTATCCTCAGCCTTCATAGTACATATTCTTACATGAGCAAATATTTGAGACTTTGTTGAAGGAGATTTCTCTATAATTATAGTGTCAGAATCTGAACAATCTTACTTAATTGTAGCTCTTATAGACCCCCTTTCACTCACCATATGATTTACTAAAAGCACAGTCTCCTATCTCCTACATGATTTCAGGACCTGGTGCGGCAGTTTTTAGGAGAGAGAGAGCGAGAGAGAGATGGATGATAATGGAGGGGAAATTTCAGCAGATGCAATGTGTTAGGGAGCTTACCTGATTATTGAAGCTGACACCGCTGCTTACCATGTGATTGGCCCTTCCCCTTCACAACAGGCTACCACACACACATCAGTTCAGTTTGGTGGCAGTGTGACATCGGGAAGACATTTAGATAAAATAAGACAGAATGGATGCAAAAGAGCTACCCAGCCTCTCGGTGCCAGGTAAAGAAAACTGAACACCCAGTAGTGTAATCTACTGGATGCTCAGTTTTCTTTACCTGCACCGAGAGACTGGGTAGCTCTTTTGCATCATGAAGCATCCACTGGACCACCAGGGAGGCCCTTTCCAGTTGCATGTCTCAGGCTTCCTAGCGGTAAGTAGAGTAGGACTGGAGTGTGGAGACACCACAGATGTGTCAGAACCCCTGGTAAGTTTGCATTACCATTTCCTCCCATCACACAGATGCATGGTTCCTTTCAATACACGCTATGTTTTCCATTCCATAAGGAATTTTCTTCCTTTCTTCCTTCCTTCCTTCCTTCCTTCCTTCCTTCCTTCCTTCCTTTCTTTCTTTCTTTCTTTCTCCCCTCTGCTCTCCCACGTGCAGATTGGGAATCTGCTACTAGGACCCTACCTTAAGTATTCCGCATGCATTTCCAAGCGTGCAGAATACTGAATATGTACATAAGGGCATAGCCAATTTACAAGCCTAAGCCCATCCCCCATGTGTATCTCTTATACATTGTTTCCACCGTTTGGGCACCGCCCCCATGCAAGGGGCTGCTATCTACACAGAACGCAACATCAGAGGTAACGTAGCATAGGGAGGTCTGCTGGAGTAATGATCTGTGAGTCCGCCACTCTGACAGTAATTAAAGTGGATGTTTCTCATCTATTGACTGATCTGTGATTGGATAATGACCTGAGGAAGATCAAATTTACTTTGTTTTAACTTCCAGTCACCAAAAGATAGAGAAGGAGGTTATGGTGGGGGCTTAGCCTGAATATTTAAATATACTTAAACAATGTAGGAATAAGAAAATTAATAATAAGAAACGTTTTTGTGCGATTTCTTGATTATGTTTTGGATGGGTTTTCTTTGTCAGACAAGGTTCTTGTTTTGTTCCAGTTACCGCAGTTTAATCTAGGTTAAAATTAATATGGACCCCTGCCATACACCATTTAATACAAACAATACAAATATACCCTTGGATTGGTTGTTTCTGGGCCAGGTGAAACAAGGAGATATAAACAGGACAGTAATATTTAAAACCGTAGTTGTGATGGCTTTAGAATATATTTTTAGGTGATAATGCACCTGCCCTCCCCCCAGGCTGTAGTGACATAGGGCCTGATCCGGAACTACGCCCGCCGTACTAGCTACAGCGGGCGTAAGCGTGCATGTGCCAGGCAGTTGTTGCCCAGCGTAGCTACAGCAACACCCAATCAACAATCAATCAACAATTGGGCGTCCGTAGGAGCAGCGTAGTGACACTGGAGGGGGCGTCCCCCAGCGTTACTACGTTCAGGTTAGTGAAGGTGGGTGGGGGGAGTTAGTTTAATGAAGGAGCGAGGGAGGGCTCAGCGTACCAACGCTCCTGTGCGAGCGTATTTGCCCTTGCTTAGGCGGGCTGAAGTTAGGGTAGCCTTCAGCCGGCGTAAGCGAGGGAAAATACGCCTGCACAGGGGGAGTGTCTGGGAGAGTGAACGCCGATACGCTGTGCTTACTAAAGGCATTGCCGTAGTTCTGGATCAGGCCCATAGAACACAGCTCACACAGACATAATGTGGCCAGCACCAGTCACAGAACCTGTACTGGGAATACAGAGCTCCTACTGGAGCCCTGTAGTACAAAACCTGTTTCAAAAATAATGCTGCCTCACATACAAGAAAATAAAATTGGTCCTACAGAGCTCCCATAGGAGCCCTGTATTCCCAGTATAGTCTATGTGAATTACACTGATAGGCAACATCATTTCAGCAGAGCCCTGGGAGGGAGAGAAGTACATTTTTAAAATAGAAGGGGCACAATGGAGGCAGGACACAGAAGGGGCACAAATGGAGGCTGGACACAGAAGGGGCACAAATATAGACTGGACACAGCAGGGGCACAAATGGAGGTTGGACACACATAAAAGGGATAAAAGTGGATGGCTGGGCACATGCAAGGGGATAAAAGTGAATAGTTGGATGCAGATTTTTTTAGGGGGAAGGGAACATACATTTTTTCTGCCCTGAAACAGCACTGAGTGCAGTGGACACAGCAAGCAACAAACTGCACCAGGGCAGCAAGACAAAAAATGATCTTGTGCTAGGTAGTGCTATAATTTAATCTAGGCTAGAATTAATTTGGTGTTAAAGTTAAATGCAGTGAACACAGCACCAATCTGCGCCAGCGGATAACAGTTTCTACGCTGCTAATGATATGCATAAAACATTTTGCAAACATGCAAGATCTAAAAATTATTGACAACACAAAATGATATATTATATATATTTGGCGTTACAAAATGAGTCAAGGCTCAGTTCACCCAGGAGCCCTAAAGTTCAGTTTTGACTGATAAATCTGAATACTGCTTATCTCTAACAATAATGCTAAAATATAAGTACACAAAATGTGGAAAACAAGATTTTGAGCAATCTACATCTCTGTACCATTGGGCACCTGTTCAATCAATGTTCATTTCTCTGTGGGTGACTTGGTTGTAATCCAGCTAAACTGAGATATAACATTGGACCATATCCAGACCTCAGAGTTCCGAACGCAGTGTCAGTGTGGATATATGGCAACTCTCTTCACACACACACACACACACACACACAACCTAATGATCCGAGGACCCTACCTTAAATTTCCTGATCCATGTTAACTTAATATCTGGATATATCGGAGATCTGGATAGGCCGTAGGGCCAGAGTTGGGGCACTTGAACTTGTGCACTGGCAACCTGGTTAACTAATAAATTCCAACCAGTAGCAATTTTTTTTACTGACTAATCATTTTTACTGCTTAATTTAGTTCACAATATATTTACTTTCAGTAGCTAATGTTTATCTTACAAATTGCTTCAGAAAAGAATGTGTTTCAACCAAAAGGCCTTTTTCTGCATTCATTAGTACACATTTAAGACCTCTCGGTTACAATCTAGGACAGTGACTATATTGTTTCAGTCAACAACATTGGGAAAGCTCTTCACAGTTGAATACTGAGCTATGAAAAAAGCACAATACTTCCCATAGTTGTAATGTATTTCTTAAGGGCTTGCTTTACTGTGGTGTTTAACTTTGTGCTTTGGTTCTTCTCTATATTCTTTGTATTGAAAATATTTTGGAAGTGAATTGTGGTATGTTGCCTTCCAATAAATACCAAAACTTCTCTATAAATAAATCAATAAAAAACTCTGTGAGCAGTGATGATATGGTTACTTCTCTGAATCTCATTTACTGGCTTCCACATTCCGTAAGTTACTTTTCAGCTGTCCGTAAGTTACATTTCGGCTGTTTCTATTTTGAATAGGGATCCATTTTAGACATTATTTTATGAATGTGTGAGTGTGCCAATCAGCATACTCACCCATTAATTTTCGGAGACCCATCTCAGACAGCTTAGGAGAGGTGTGTAACCTCTCTGGGGCATTTTAATATTAGAGGGGGTTAGGGTTAGGCGCTTAGGGAGGGTTAGGGTTAGGGAGAAGGGAGGGTTAGGGTCAGGCTGCGGTGAAGGGAGGGTTAGGGTTAGGGTAATGGAAGGGGAGGGTTAGGGTTAGAATTAGGGGAAAGTTTGGGGTTAGTTTAGCCCCTCACCTTTCAAGGCACCGTGTTCGGTGCCCCGGGGAACGATTGCTATGTCTCTTCGAGGCATAAGCAATCGATATTCCAGCAGTTCAAAACTGGCTGGGAGAGAGCGGCCCTATAAAAATAGGGTCGTTCTTTGCGGGGACCCACACACGTCATAGAGGACCACATCCAGACTTGCACAACATTTACGTTTTCCAGTTTCAAGGATTGGAAGGTGCAGATTCTCTGGATCCACACTGTTTGAGTATCGCATTGAGCAGTTGCGAGCAGTAGTGGGAGGTAAGATGGATGCTTTTAAAAGAATAATTGAATAATATTATTTTCAAATATTTCTTTCTAATAAATTTTTTTTTTAAGAAACGCAATACAGGAACAGCATCCATCTTTTAAATTGCATTTGGAAGGTTATAAATACCAATGTAATAGTATGAACTAGATTGTGGCATGTCAGTTGTCAGCAGCTCTCTAGACTAAGACAGTCCAGATCCAGACCCCCCGCATGCTTTCCGTATGTGTGGGGAACTAGGGACTGCCATGTACGGACGGTTCTCTGGGTGCATGTATGTGTTTCCTTATTGTGCATCATACAATGCCATCTAGGTACTTAGAGTTTAATCAGCATTCACTTAACCGCAACTAAATGCATTGCTGATTATTAACTCAAAATTTCTTGTATTTATCTCTACCCTATTATCTGACTATTGACTGAATATTGTCTGACTATTATCTGACTATTATCTGACTATTGTCTGATTATTATCTGACTATTATATGACTATTGTCTGACTATTATCTAACTATTGTCTAACTATTATCTGCATATTGTCTGAATATTATCTGACTATTGTTTGACTATTGTTTGACTATTGTCTGATTATTGTCTGACTATTGTCTGACTATTGTCTGACTATTGTCTGACTATTATCTGACTATTATCTAACTATTGTCTGACTATTGTCTGACTATTATCTGACTATTGTCTGATTATTATCTGACTATTGTCTGACTATTATCTGACTATTGTCTGATTATTATCTGACTATTGTCTATTATCTGACTATTATCTGACTATTAAATTAATTTTGCGATAGTTTTTTTGCTAATATAAAAATGCCACATTGTAAGTTTAACCCTTAATGTGCCCTGTAGCAACGAGCTACCTGTGTAATGTATGCTAATTGCTAGTTTTATACTTTTTTACAAATATGTTTACAATTTTACAAAAATATTGTTATTTTTCCCCCAAAAAATTAGAAAAATCATCTATTTATATAATCCATTTTTTTTTGTTTTATTTCAATTTATATAAATAGAAATGTTTTCTATAGTGTTAAAGATGTAATGACATTAAAAACTTATATACAATATGCATAGGATAGCACCAAACCATACGTAAATCAACTTAAGAGTGGTAGAGGGTTACCTTGTCTTTTTCCATGTGCATGTATATTATTTCAAGGTATTCGCCCTTGTGAATCAGTCCTAACTCTAGAAGACACCCATACTGTACATGAGTAGCCTGTGTGCAGCTCATTTGTATTAAGAGTTTTGCACCCTTTAGCCACACATGTGGGATTCAACCCGTGCCAATGCGTGAGTCATACCTAAGTCAGCTGTCAGTGTCTTTGTTAGTCGGCCATGGTGTCCGTGCTTATATTTGAGTCCTGGGCATGTGCAGTATAAACGCTGGTAAAAATACGCACAGAGAATTCTTAAGTCTGAATTAGGTCCCTGATGCGTAACATCTGGCACACGCATTACTATCTGTAAATCTTGCCTGTAGTTGGTGAAAATATTTTGCCATAAACTGTTCTGAATTACACCTGTGTTTAGGTGTGGATTGGATTCAGTTGTGTGAACATGCTCTTACTGTACATTTTCTACATCCTCCCACCCCTTCTCTCCCACAAACCACCCTTGTGAAGGTCAGCAGACACAGCAGTGACTTGAGTTCAGGTCTGGATTGCCGAGATTGCAGTTTTTCTAGGTATGCGCAGTGCAAATGTTTGCAGATATAAGCTAAGTGATCAGGTGTACTGTGCATTCAGGTCTGGATCAGGCCTTACGTTTGTCATTGTTTTTTAAACTATTCACCACTGGCAACAAATAAATAGAATGGTTTGGGCTTTTAATAAAAATATTTAACCACTGTTTAATTCATTTTCCACTGGAAATAAAAATGTCACATAATATTATTTTTATCTTTAATGAACCTTTTTAAATTCTACCATAATCTTTTATAAAAACATGCGGAGTGAATGTACTTTTCGGTGGAATTTTGCATATCTTTTAGCCTCTATAATTACGTGCACTGAATTATAATATACATTTCAAAATTATAAGCAAATTGAGTCCAAAACCACATACTTCATACAAGCACTCAGAAAAAAATTCAGCAGCAAATGGACTTTCAAACAATATAATGAATGCATCTCCATACAGAAGCCACACACCATAGACACCGTAGGGTCACTCTGGAGCACTAGAAACAAGTTCAGTGATGTTGCAGGATTCTGCCCTCAACCTTTGAATTAAATCTCAGTCTCTTAATGTATGGTGTTTAACATTAACATTTCTGCTAGAAGTATATGAAACATTCTTTCTCTGCATGGTGTAACCTGGACAGGCATCATGGGATTAGGTGCATCTTCTCATTGACTAGAATACAGAAAATTCTCTACAATACAACTGATATTCTGGGTCAACATTAACTCAAAAGCAGAAAATGTATAAAATACAATAAATCATCTTTTTCTTGTTTTTTTTTTAGAAAAGGAGACAGACATAAGCAGGCGATAGACCCTTTATCGCACAAGACGAACAAGAAATGTCTAAAACTAAAATGTTTATTTATAGGGAATAACAAAGAAAAACTTCCAGCAACATCTGTATAAATATCAAGGGGTGCAGACTCCAGCTGGGGTGACACCACTGTCACAGGCTGAATGTGACTTTTGTGACTTAAGAATATTTTGACTTGATTTGTTATTTGACCATATTTCTTTCATTTCTTCTTGTCCAGGAGTCAAAGTGGCGGAGAGGCAATAGCCGCTATGTCAGCATCCTTTCTGCAAACCTCAGAGGTTAAAGCACCACTGCCTCCTTCATGTAAAAAAAATAAACATTGCACAATATGAGACATTCTATTTGCTGCTTTTCCTTTGCCTCTTCTGTGGGATACCAATGTTTTTCTTGGCTCTTTAGGAGTTTAAACTCTCACTGTCCTTCAAAGAAAAAAAGATCTGTTTCCTCCAGAAAATCGCTTTAACTTTCCATCTTAATCACATAATACGATGTCAATTCATACAGTAATTTTAATTGTCAGAGACATATTTGTACCACAGTAATTCATTCTCATCTATCAGCATAAATCATACAAGAAATTAGTTATACACATTAATACTACACCACTGAAATTGCAAGTGTAGGAGGGATAAGAAGAAAAGATTAGAACAATCAGAAGATTAAGGAAAGCAATAAATGACTGGGAGCCTGAAATCCACTAGTTGATGTTGACAAAGACCTTAAAACATAGGACCGGATCCAGAGTTTGAGCAAATGAGGAGAACATGGAAATTTGGGAAAAACCCTGTTGTATTTCAGTGGGAATTTAATGACTTTTATTCTTTGCTTGCATGGAGAATACTTTGCTTTTGCATGCAGACACAGGTCAGCTTAGACTTGGCCTAGGAGATATTGTCTATCAACTGTTATACTGTTTGCAACAGAATATATATAATATACATTTAAAATAGGTTAATATACTGCTCTTATAAGTATCATTGCTCTTAAGACTAGGGGCCAGATTTACTAAGATGCAAGTTTGAAAAAGTGGAGATGTTGCCTATAGCAACTAGTCTAGTATGTAAAAAAGAAAGTGAGCTAGATTCTGATTGGTTGCTATAGGCATCATGTCCACTTTTCCAAACTTGCATCTTAGTAAATCTGGCCCTTAATAGGGCAGAATAGATGTGCCTGCACAGACTATAGAAGCAGATGAAAAGCAATTCAAACATATTTAAAACTAGCACTAAAAGCTAAAATAAAAAAAATGTGTGCCAATTGATAGGTCGTGTTCAAACGTAAATAAACTACACACATATTTACTGCTTTTGTAAAATAGTTAATTTTTTTCACATTTATATTTTAAATGCATTTTGATTTTCAGGCATCAGCCAGAATGGTAATTGGCAGGGATACATTCTGTCGACCAGTCCAGACTTCCGATTGGCCACCATTTTAAGGGCTCTATTTACAAAACTCATTTCACTTCATCTTGATGCGATAATGGCTGTTTTAACTTGAAAACAACCATTATCGCATCAAAATGAAGTGAATGATATTTACAAACCATGGATCGCCATGGAAACCTGCTGATCCATGTGGACTTCCCACCTCCTTGATGGCTCTTTGGTCTTTCAGACCGTATTTAAGCAATCTACGTAAGAAAAAGATACGTAGATTACGTTAAAAATCGCTAAACACCGGACGTATATGTTATATGTCCAGTACTCTGAACACGGGCCTTTCTTCTCAATGCAAGCCAGCACTTAATAATATTTTAGTTTCTCATTCCACTCCGAGAGTATAAAGAACAACATAAGAAGATGGCATTATTAGAAGAACTGCAGTGATCTCCCCAAGGAACAAACTGTTTAAACTTACCCGATTGGGTGATGCATCTGTCTCTGAAGATTTCAAAGTCCCGACATGGACGCACATGCACAGAGTTTTTCATTCTGGGGTATGGATAGAGAGCCACTGCACATAGGCAGGGACATCGTTCATTCTTCATGTGAATGCAAGAAACAATCATGTCTGTGAACATCTTGCAGATCATTGCGGGACCTCGCCGAATGGGTATGTTTCAGTTAATTATGAGGTTGGAGTTGCCAAGCTCGCAGCGAAAAGCAGCTAGCCTGGCTCAGGTAAGTAATGTTAATATTATATACAGTATATACATTATACAGTATATAGAGCTCTACGTATGAACAGATCGTACATTTTATGGTTGGGTCCAACTGATGGAAGTCTGTGAAAGCAATAGAAGTGGTCTCCCCTGCATTCACATGCCGGATGCCTCGTTACAACGGTGATTTGCTGTTGGAGAACCAAACAAAGCGCAACTGGTTTGATGTCCCTCTTGATTACATTGTATTTCAGAAAATGCTGAATATTCTATTTCAACAAACAAAGACTTCATTTCTTTTAGGCATACATCCTTTGAGAATGATTGCAATAATCTTTTGCACGTGAATATACACTCTCATTATAAAACATACTTACTGTGGCATGTTTTATCAAGACCTAGTTTTACAGTTTCTCAGCCTGGATAAATAGAGTGATGATCTGTTTTAATTAAACTCTCTGAAAAATGGACTTATTTAGCATGTGTTTCTGCACATGGGACTACAGAGGTTATTGTACTGCATCATAACAGGATAGAAATTAAGAAAGTATTGCTTTAATCAGCATCTGTTCAAATCATAGGACAGACCAGCACACAACATGACTGATGAGTATTTTCTGTAACTTTTTATTCAATAAAAAAAAATGATCCACACACATAGAGTGTGAAATAAATGCTTTCCCAGCTGCATTTCCTAGCTCCTGGCTGTATCCTAGCAGTGTTCTGTCCCGTGGGAATATGGATAGGCAGGATGAAGTAGGAGATATGGGAGTGAAATGCAAGGAGAAAAAATATAGCAGATAATATATCAGCTAATTAGGCAGCTGAGATCAGTATTATACACAATGGAAGGAGGAGGCAGGCTTACAGATTTTAGTTTAATTGGTGATCTCTTATGTTGAGAAAGGACAAAAATACACAGCAGATGTCCCCAAACAGCTCCCTCTGTCAACATTAAGCCCCTGGGAACACACGTAATACCGTACAGAAACAGCAATGGCCATATTGTAAAAGTGCAGCCTATTCCGCCACTTCACCACCAGGCAACACTTAACACCTTACCAACCACAAAGGCTAACTTTTCCTGTTGAATTACTCAGCGTGCAAAATTCTTAAATTACTTCCAAGGATGTTAGGTCTCATTATCATTTATTACCATAAACAAATACATTAATACTTTGTCTTGACTCTGTTTTGGCTCCACATGCTCAGTAATCTAATAAATACTATAAAACAAATGTATTAAGCCATGGCAGCTGTGCAATACCGGAGTTCCTGGTAATTGTCCTCTGGTGCATTGTTGACCAGCTTGTAAACCCCACATTTAAGACTGGATAGCACTAATTCACTGGATGCTCCAGATAAAACAATTCTATTCATAATATAATTAGAAAATAATAATTAATTCATTAAAAAAATTAGTAAAGTTATTTTTTTATTTAAATTGGGTAAATAGTAGAAAAGCTAAATAGTAAACGGAATCAAGTAATTTATGAAAACTATCAATAAATTAATAAATAAAAACAATACCATTTCTCACATCATTAAGTACATAATTAGAGGACCACAATTGCGGTTGATACATGAGCCTTGCAAATCATTGATGATGGGCAGTAATAATTATTACGGTGGAAGGGGGGTGTTGTAATGTTTAATTTTCTGATATTTAATAAACATCATGATCCAAATACAGTAAAAAGGATCTAAATGAATTACCATAAACCCATAAATGTGGAGAAGATGCATCTGTTAATCCAATTTTCTTGAAGAGTTGTCAGGAAAGACCAGGTTGGGTATTTGTTCTGGGTTTCCTGGGGTGTGTGGAGTAGTCACGTCTATAAGAGAAGCTTGATGGTCTCTAGTTGGCTTTGCTCATGGACTAGAAGTGACCGATAGAGAACAGGATTGAAGCAATAGAGACAGAGAGCTATTGCAGAGATGACTGGACTGGAACCAGGACTGAGGCAATAGAGACACAGAGCTATTGCAGAGATGACTGGACTGGAACCATGACTGAGGAAATAGAGACACAGAGCTATTGCTGAGAGGACTGGACTGGAACCAGGACTGAGGCAATAGAGACACAGAGCTATTGCAGAGAAGACTGGACTAGGACCAGGACTGAAGCAATAGAGACACAGAGCTATTGCAGAGATGACTGAGCTGGAACCAGGACTGAAACAATAGAGACACAGAGCCAGGGCCGCCAAGAGAAATTCTGGGCCCCAGTAAAGCAACTTCTTGCCCCCCCCTCCCCCACAGCGAAGTGGCGGCAAGCCTGGCAGGTTTAAATCCCTATATATATACACACACATATATACACACATATATACACACATATATACACACACATATATACACACATATATACACACACATATATACACACATATATACACACATATATACACACATATATATACACACACATATATACACACATATATACACACACATATATACACACATATATACACACACATATATACACACATATATACACACACATATATACACACATATATACACACACATATATACACACATATATACACACACATATATACACACATATATACACACACATATATACACACATATATACACACACATATATACACACATATATACACACACATATATACACACATATATACACACACATATATACACACATATATACACACACATATATACACACATATATACACACACATATATACACACATATATACACACACATATATACACACATATATACACACACATATATACACACATATATACACACACATATATACACACATATATACACACACATATATACACACATATATACACACACATATATACACACATATATACACACACATATATACACACATATATACACACACATATATACACACATATATACACACACATATATACACACATATATACACACACATATATACACACATATATACACACACATATATACACACATATATACACACACATATATACACACATATATACACACACATATATACACACATATATACACACACATATATACACACATATATACACACACATATATACACACATATATACACACACATATATACACACATATATACACACACATATATACACACATATATACACACACATATATACACACATATATACACACACATATATACACACATATATACACACACATATATACACACATATATACACACACATATATACACACATATATACACACACATATATACACACATATATACACACACATATATACACACATATATACACACACATATATACACACATATATACACACACATATATACACACATATATACACACACATATATACACACATATATACACACACATATATACACACATATATACACACACATATATACACACATATATACACACACATATATACACACATATATACACACACATATATACACACATATATACACACACATATATACACACATATATACACACACATATATACACACATATATACACACACATATATACACACATATATACACACACATATATACACACATATATACACACACATATATACACACATATATACACACACATATATACACACATATATACACACACATATATACACACATATATACACACACATATATACACACATATATACACACACATATATACACACATATATACACACACATATATACACACATATATACACACACATATATACACACATATATACACACACATATATACACACATATATACACACACATATATACACACATATATACACACACATATATACACACATATATACACACACATATATACACACATATATACACACACATATATACACACATATATACACACACATATATACACACATATATACACACACATATATACACACATATATACACACACATATATACACACATATATACACACACATATATACACACATATATACACACACATATATACACACATATATACACACACATATATACACACATATATACACACACATATATACACACATATATACACACACATATATACACACATATATACACACACATATATACACACATATATACACACACATATATACACACATATATACACACACATATATACACACATATATACACACACATATATACACACATATATACACACACATATATACACACATATATACACACACATATATACACACATATATACACACACATATATACACACATATATACACACACATATATACACACATATATACACACACATATATACACACATATATACACACACATATATACACACATATATACACACACATATATACACACATATATACACACACATATATACACACATATATACACACACATATATACACACATATATACACACACATATATACACACATATATACACACACATATATACACACATATATACACACACATATATACACACATATATACACACACATATATACACACATATATACACACACATATATACACACATATATACACACACATATATACACACATATATACACACACATATATACACACATATATACACACACATATATACACACATATATACACACACATATATACACACATATATACACACACATATATACACACATATATACACACACATATATACACACATATATACACACACATATATACACACATATATACACACACATATATACACACATATATACACACACATATATACACACATATATACACACACATATATACACACATATATACACACACATATATACACACATATATACACACACATATATACACACATATATACACACACATATATACACACATATATACACACACATATATACACACATATATACACACACATATATACACACATATATACACACACATATATACACACATATATACACACACATATATACACACATATATACACACACATATATACACACATATATACACACACATATATACACACATATATACACACACATATATACACACATATATACACACACATATATACACACATATATACACACACATATATACACACATATATACACACACATATATACACACATATATACACACACATATATACACACATATATACACACACATATATACACACATATATACACACACATATATACACACATATATACACACACATATATACACACATATATACACACACATATATACACACATATATACACACACATATATACACACATATATACACACACATATATACACACATATATACACACACATATATACACACATATATACACACACATATATACACACATATATACACACACATATATACACACATATATACACACACATATATACACACATATATACACACACATATATACACACATATATACACACACATATATACACACATATATACACACACATATATACACACATATATACACACACATATATACACACATATATACACACACATATATACACACATATATACACACACATATATACACACATATATACACACACATATATACACACATATATACACACACATATATACACACATATATACACACACATATATACACACATATATACACACACATATATACACACATATATACACACACATATATACACACATATATACACACACATATATACACACATATATACACACACATATATACACACATATATACACACACATATATACACACATATATACACACACATATATACACACATATATACACACACATATATACACACATATATACACACACATATATACACACATATATACACACACATATATACACACATATATACACACACATATATACACACATATATACACACACATATATACACACATATATACACACACATATATACACACATATATACACACACATATATACACACATATATACACACACATATATACACACATATATACACACACATATATACACACATATATACACACACATATATACACACATATATACACACACATATATACACACATATATACACACACATATATACACACATATATACACACACATATATACACACATATATACACACACATATATACACACATATATACACACACATATATACACACATATATACACACACATATATACACACATATATACACACACATATATACACACATATATACACACACATATATACACACATATATACACACACATATATACACACATATATACACACACATATATACACACATATATACACACACATATATACACACATATATACACACACATATATACACACATATATACACACACATATATACACACATATATACACACACATATATACACACATATATACACACACATATATACACACATATATACACACACATATATACACACATATATACACACACATATATACACACATATATACACACACATATATACACACATATATACACACACATATATACACACATATATACACACACATATATACACACATATATACACACACATATATACACACATATATACACACACATATATACACACATATATACACACACATATATACACACATATATACACACACATATATACACACATATATACACACACATATATACACACATATATACACACACATATATACACACATATATACACACACATATATACACACATATATACACACACATATATACACACATATATACACACACATATATACACACATATATACACACACATATATACACACATATATACACACACATATATACACACATATATACACACACATATATACACACATATATACACACACATATATACACACATATATACACACACATATATACACACATATATACACACACATATATACACACATATATACACACACATATATACACACATATATACACACACATATATACACACATATATACACACACATATATACACACATATATACACACACATATATACACACATATATACACACACATATATACACACATATATACACACACATATATACACACATATATACACACACATATATACACACATATATACACACACATATATACACACATATATACACACACATATATACACACATATATACACACACATATATACACACATATATACACACACATATATACACACATATATACACACACATATATACACACATATATACACACACATATATACACACATATATACACACACATATATACACACATATATACACACACATATATACACACATATATACACACACATATATACACACATATATACACACACATATATACACACATATATACACACACATATATACACACATATATACACACACATATATACACACATATATACACACACATATATACACACATATATACACACACATATATACACACATATATACACACACATATATACACACATATATACACACACATATATACACACATATATACACACACATATATACACACATATATACACACACATATATACACACATATATACACACACATATATACACACATATATACACACACATATATACACACATATATACACACACATATATACACACATATATACACACACATATATACACACATATATACACACACATATATACACACATATATACACACACATATATACACACATATATACACACACATATATACACACATATATACACAGATAGATAGATAGATAGATAGATAGATAGATAGATAGATAGATAGATAGAATATATATGAGATAAATGGATAAATAGCTAGATAGACAGATAGAGCTTACCTATCCTTCACAGATATCCAGTAAGACGCTGGGCAGCCAGAAAATGGTCTGGTCTGAGCTCTGATTGGCTGCCTGTGCTGAGCTCTAATTGGTTGCCTGTGCTGAGCTCTGATTGGCTGCCTTTCTGCCTGTCAGAAAATCATCCCCAGCGTTGCTGCAGGACGTCTCCCACTGACACCAATGGTGACTGTGCCCGGGGCTGAGAACGGACCACTGCCCCCCTACCCCCCCACATAAAGAATCTCAAGACTCTAAACATAAATAAATAAAACACATAAATAAAGGGAAGGGTTTTTAAAAGGTTTTTTGTTTTTTTTTTATGACCACCAGTGCTGCACATTCCTGGGCCCCTTGTCATGTCCGGGCCCGGGTAATTAGTACCCCCCCCCCTCTCGGCGGCACTGCACAGATTGCAGAGAGTTGCATGCGTATTTTTAGGATCTGACTTACTGCGCATGCATAGTAACTTTATGCTATTTACGTTGATTTTATGCACTGAAGTCCATTAGGCACGCACTTGTGAATCGCACTTGGGAACATACGTGCGGAGGGGTGTGGATGAAATCCATACGGACAAAGTTACGTGAAAGTGGGTGGAGGAAGGCATTTAAATGACCATTTGAGGGCGCGGTTAGTTAGATACACACGTATAGAAGAAATATGTATGTACACACATAGGGCCTGATCCAGAGCTACGCTCAGCGTAACATCGCTGCTCTGGCCCGACACTCCCCCTTGTAGGAGCGTATTAACTCTCCCTTACGCTGGCTGAAGGCTACCCTAACTTCAGCCGGCGTAAGGGAGAGTTGATACGCTGGGACGGCGGCGTTAGTACGTTAACGCCGCCCTCCCAGCCTCATTACCATTCCTCCCCCCGCCCCCCTACACTACCTTCAGCGTAGGGACGCTGGGGGACGTCCCCTCCAGCGTCCCTACGGCGCTACTATGGACGCATAGAGCTACTATGGATCTACGATCGGGCGTTTCCATAGTGACGCCAGGCAACATCTGCCCGGCACATGCGCATTACGGCTACGGCCGTCGTACTAGCGACGGCGGCCGTAGCTCTGGATCAGGCCCATAGAGATTATGGAAGCGGAAGTCATGGGTGTTGCCTTGCTAGGTGCGTGCTTATAATTTGCGTACTTAGTAAAAACGGATCAGTGAATATGGCCTAAAAGAGGAAAGTTAGTCAGTCAGAATATACTATTATACAACTAATAAGGTATACATGGCCAACATTTAAAATAATTTCCAACAACACTTTACTGTGAATCCAAAGTACTGTACGCACAAAGCTTTTCTAGTGAACTGATTAATGATACAGGGCTATAGTATAACAGTATTTGTTGCACAGTGCTTTTCATTAAACACTCACTGTTAAAGACTAAAGAATAGTAATAGATAATAGAAAAATTTATAAAAGTGCAGTAAAATAGGATTTTATTTTCCAATTGATCAGTTTTGACAAATGGGACATGGCTAAAATCTGGTACTAAAGTTACCAATAGATAATCGTGTGTTATATATGGTCTTCAGAGTTTATTCTGAAAGGTGAAAAAGGCAAAACCTAATGACTATTAGCATTACATAGAAGCACATTAGGCAGATTACTTTCCATGATTTTTATTGATGAGCGACATGATTTTCTTTATGTTACTATATTTCAGCAGTGCATGTGACACGTAGATGTTGCTTTACACTGAAAAGCCCCATCAGAGAAATCCGACGCATAACCCAAAATGTGTCCCTGGCGCCCCGTTATATATTAAAGCATTTGGATGCAGGATTTCTCACGTTTCCCTGGCAGAATGTGGCATTGAGGGTTTTAAATAGTAGTCTTGATATTGGTTTTGTTCCACCCAGATGTATTTTTGGCTCTGTTCCACATTATGACCTACTACATTGGGCTTGCAAAGAAAGTGAAATGTACCATAAATGGCTTGTCACATTAAAAGATGCTGTCAAAATGCAGCAGAATTATATACAGAGAGAAAGAAATTCCCTGTTATTAAGACAGAGAGTGCTGATGTGGGAGAGGTGAAAGGCCTCTAGACATGAGACTGTTGCTTGTTTTAACTTTAACTTAACTACAGAGCATAACTATACTCTACAAAGCATTGAAATTATGATATAAAGGCTGGAACCTTAATGGATGTGTTCCTTAAGTTATACAGACAAGGGGCCTGATCCATACTTAATAACGGCAGCAAATTTATGCCTGCTGCATGCGTAAATCTGGTGGCGGGAACGCACTGCGCATGCGCGTGGCAGATGTTATGCATCGTAACTCTGATCGCACATAACTTGTACAAAACTTCGGATGATAGGGTGTGACATCCCTATGTAAGCCGATTATATGCATTGTGGGCGTAGGGAGGCATTTAAAGTGTACAGTATGGGCTGGGTTAGGCACTTACATATGACAAGATGATACATATGACGAGAGAAACGAAGGGAAAACTTAAGGTCGGGTTTGGAACACGTAAATCAGTTAAGTTACGTGCGTGCAAGGGGAGTACCACGGGGAGTGCGTTATACTAAGCTTGCATATGTGTAGGTCTGGATCAGACCCATGAACTGTAAAGCTCTGAAAAGAACAGAGAGGGGCCTCTTCTGTGTATTGGGCAGTCTATAAGAACTGTGACTGCCTCAAGGACCTTCCCCTCACTGGAACACAGTCCCTGTACCTCGAATACCTAATACACAAGCCTGTAAATTAGCAGCTCTACCCTTTTGTAATTGACAGCAATCTCACTCCATGATTAGTACTGAAGCTGCAGAAGCACGGCACATGGCATCTTATCCACATGACAGCTAACTCCACTTACAAGCCCTGATGACGGAGCATGGACTCCGAAACAGCTGTCGGCTGCATAGTGGTTGAGGATTTTCAATGCGTATATGGTCAGGTCAGCTTGAAACTCTACTATTGTATGGACATACCTATTTGGATTCATTGTACTGTGGGACTCTTTTGGCACTAATTCCATGAGTTGGATTTTTTCTAGTGATTCTACATTGTGCCTCATTGCCTGACCATTTGCTGCAATTTGCCTCAATATATATATATCTGTGCCCTTTTACTCTTTTGTGCCAACAGTGCTATTGGTGTGTTTGGTGCCGAATTTAATAAAGTGGATTACATTTTTGTATCATTATAATTGGAGTGCTGGCATTTATGTGTTTACACATGATTCATTATATCTCTATACCTCTTGCCTCTGCACCCACAATGAACTATTAACGAGAGTGCCTGTCTAAATCACATTTAGGTGTGGTTTTTATTTGTATATATATATATATATATGGAGGTTGCTTCAAATCAGTTTATAAAGTAATATATATTGCAGGTGCTCA
>WWET01000703.1:480342-518755 GCA_011038615.1 Limnodynastes dumerilii
TGTAATTACCTACTGTTACACCGGCTGAAGTTAAGGTAGCCTTCAGCCAGCGTAACAGTGGGTAATTACGCCGGCCACAGGGGGAGTGCTCCAGAGCTACGCTGCCCGTACTTACGGCCAACAGGCCAGTGTAGCTCTGGATCAGGCCCAAGGTAGGTAACTTTTATCGGCAGGTAGAAATGGTGAGAGGATGTTATCGAGTTACCTAGGCCAAGACAGTTGGCGAGAGATGAGTATCATCCTGCAAAGAGAAGATACTGAAACCAAATTACTTTATTAGTTGTCCAATGGAAGTGGAATAGAAAGAGAATAGCAATGGACCTTAGTCTGAGCTTTGTGAGACTCAAACAGATAAAGAAAGAGCAGTAAAGATGGATCCAGAAAAGTAAACTTTAAAAACAATAGATATCTAACTATAAATACTTACACTATTTGGTCTTAATTAATTTGGTGTGTGCATTACACTACTTTATACATCAATACCAATACATATGTAATGCAATCATTGCTGCCAAGTAATCTAAAAAGGTAGACACTCTAAGCAAGCAGGCAACAAGCTTATCGTCCTTTTTGTCTTGCCCATTACTTACTTTTTGTTCTCGCTAGAGTTCAATGACACTTTGCCATATATTAACATCAACATTGAAATTGTTAATTGGGCAACAGAAAATTCTCTCAGATTCACTGTTCTCTACATTAGTAGTCTTCTTGATCTACCATGTATGGGTTGCTAGTTCAGTGCATAGTCCCTCGGTACAAACACAGTGGAATAGATTGAGAATGAGTGGGGGCTGAATGGAGTAAAGTCGATTCTAACAAAATGGGGAACAGGTGCATCAACACCGCTAGATGTATAAAGAGGCGCAGAAACAAGATTTCCTTCATTGTAGAAATATATTTTCAGGAACAGTTACAGTAATAACATGAAACAGTAAGAAAAAAAAAACAACAAATTAAAAGACATCTCTGAGTCCTTTGAAACTATTTATGTGACTTTTATGTATATTTTTGGTCCATTATTTTGCATAACTGTAGTTTATTTGGGTCTCCCAAATGTTGACAGTAGTCGTGTGTTATATAAAGCATCATCCAGAAACAATGCAACATGACAGTATCAAACATCTTGCAGTACGTATTGTATTGAATTTGGTGCTGTGTATGTCATTTGTTCTATTAAAAAACCAAATTGCTATTCTCTTTTCCATCCCTAAAGATCTTTTCATTGTGTGCACAAGGGGTGTTTGCTTTAAATTGATTATACTGTTTTTTGTCTATGTTTTTTCTCACTTGGCGAGCTCAGACCTTCAGTGTTATTCCTTTGATGAGTGTAGACTTTAATTAGAACCATTTACATGATTATTTTATTTGGTTTTATTATCTTTTATGAGAATTCTTTGGTGAATTTCATAGAAAACAGACTCCAGACACTCAGATCCACCCTAATTTGTGCAAGACCCATAGTTAGATCAGGCTCTAGAGTTTCTGGCCCATGGACCAATTGTAATTGTCAAAAGATTTTCTGCCATTCATCATGGGAGGTATACTGTACAAAGTATTGCTCACATCTGTTACAATCAGACATTTCAGTTGCTGCATGTAGTGCTATCTGGAGCTTGTGGTGTCCTACTATGAATCATTAGGCTCTAAACTGTGCAGAATAACATACATAGACCTTCAGCACAATGCCCTATGTTCTTCTTATTACTGGTTATAAAGCAACAGAAAATAGAAAACAAATGGGACAGATCTGCTGCAGATCTGTCGCACCACTGCAGACCTGCTGCACTGACTGGACAGGTGAGTAGGTCTCTATTGGGAGATTTAAAGTTAGGATGCGATTCTTAGGGTTAGGCTGCAGGTAGGGGAGTCTTAGGGTTAAACTGCGGAGAGTATTAGGGTTAGGCTGCGGGGAGGGAAGTCTTAGAGTTAGACTGTGGGGAGTATTAGGGTTAGGTTGCGGGGAGGGAAGTCTTAGGGTTAGACTGCGTGGAGTCTTAGGGTTAGGGTTTGGAGAGGGGAGTCTTAGGGTTAGGCTGAGGGGAGGGAAGTCTTAGGGTTAGGCTGAGGGGAGGGGAGTCTTAGGGTAACGCTGTGGGGAAGGGAGCCTTATGGTCAGACTGCGGGGGGCTGTTGGGGCTACATACATACTCATCATTCGCCGTTCTATCTTCTTTCTCCCATAAATTGACTTTTTTTCTCCTCTGCAAGGCAGAAGCAATTATTTTCCTAGCCAGTCCTGGCTGGGAGAAAAAGGGTTGTTTGCAGTGGTGACCCACACCTGTTTTCTTATAGTGCTGTCCTGTACATTATGCTAAGTTTACTATAAGCTAACTGTAGGCTTTTTGGGGTAGTCTATGTGCCCATACACCAGTATACCAGTGACTTTTTACTGACTATTGCAAATGGTAATTTATGATTTCATCGCTCAGAGCTTGCGCCAACACTTTGGCCTTTCCAAAATGTTACAGCTGTGATATGATTCAGGAGATTTGCTCAATTCTTTGAGAAACCTCCACAGAAGGATTACCGATCATGCTATTTGATTTCTTAATCAGCAGAGACTCATCTCTCTATCCTGAGCTAGGTATTTGCATAGAAAATGTGCTGAGCAGATTGTGCATAATCTCAAGCAGAGAACATCCAATATATAATTCCAATCTACAGAACACAGATAAATCCCAAAGCAAATCCAATTGCAATAGTCTCCAAACTGTGCAAGAAAAAAACCTTTATTATTTTTTAAAATTTGCTACACAGTATGCACTGTATTTAATATGTTGATAAATGATATTAGACACATTGGACTGAATCCAAATTTAAGTATGCTGTGCAAGTGGAACACCTTTGCAGTGTTAGCCAAATTACGACAGTGCATTCCATAATTGACTTTGAATCAGTGGTCGAAGTGGGAATTTAAAAGTGGCAATATGGAAACCCAGAAATAACTGAAGTGAATGGAGATTTATAGCTTTTCAAAATACTCAGTGGGAGAAGTGACGATATGTTATACCCCTGTATACCCCCACACTTTCAGCCCTACTATCTACTGTATTGGGCGCAGGGTAAACACTTCTTTGGTGTGAGTTACTAAAGTGGATTCAGTTTTGAATATTTGAATATCCACCTAAATATTTGCTTCTGACTGCACAGTTTTTAATTCATCAGCTGCATCCATTAGCATTAAAATACCTGTATAATACCTTTCATTTCTGTGCATACGACTATAGTAAGACAAAGAGCTGCAGTATGCATCCTTGAAGGAACCTTACTTAACAGCTCAACATAACATGAGACTGCACCAGCAAAGAGCAATTGCACTGCGCACACACAGGATGGAATAGGGAATGCGTCTCTCCCGTATGCGGAGCGTTGCCCACACCTTTGCTTAAGGGTTATCTTATCTCCTTTCTATCACTTATTTTCAATCATCTATTGTTTTAATGGACAATCAGGGAAGGTGGTTCAGACCTCCTAAGTGTCAGCGCCCACAATGTTACAAGAGACACTGACTGTTTTTTTGTGTCAGCAGCTGTGTAGTTGGAATAACAATTTCCAATAAAAATAAAATACAATAGAAGAGAGCGCTTGACATAAAAACAGTGAACCAGATTCACACTTAAGGGTAAAACTGCGAACATACTTAAATATACGCAAGCGAAAAATCCGCAATACCGGTTCAGAGAAAAGAAAGAAACGGATTAACCACTCCCCCTGCGTCGAGAGTGCAACATAAGGACGTAAGTCTTTCCTGCGTATAAGACTTTATAAGCTGTGAATCGGTCTTGCGTTTAGGTGCTTAAAATTGCTTAGAATTCAAAGATACGTAACTAAACGCTCGTACTCACATTAACATATATGTAAACAAAAGTAACCATTAAAATTACATCTTGAAATAAGAATAATCATGACATAATTTACAATACACATAAACGCATACTGCATTACATTAGAAATAAAATGATCCACTATATATAGAGACTTTTATAAAACATTTTAAAAATAAGCATTTAAAAAATAAAATCAACACAAACAACCAATAGTTAAATAGAAATAAATGTAATGATGTTTGTTCACAAAATGAAAAGTACATTTAAAAAAATAAAAAATACCTTCACAAAATCTAAACAAATAATGGCACCTTTACAATGTTAAAGTCTTGCACAAAATGTAAAATCAGCATAAGATGAAATAAATAAGCCTTTATTTCTTTTAAAAACACACAATAATTATAAACACGCAGCGGCAGGTGTGGGCTGAACTAAGTAGAAGACACATGGCCTCAAAGGAAACAATACGGTTCTTCAATTTATGAGTTGTCGAGGGCTATCTTAATTTATCCTGTGCATATGTTAGTTTACAAAAGGCGCTCCTACCTATGAATCAGTCCTAACTCTGTTGGCATGCCCATACTGTACATTAGTAGCCCGTGAGCTGCTCATTTGCATTAAGAGTCTTGCCCCTCTAGCCATGCATGCAGGACTCGTTACGTGCTAATGTCTGCATCAGTTTTAAGTCAGATGTCCCTGTATGTGAATTAGTCGGCCAGGGCTTTTTTGGGTCCTGGACATGTGCAGTTTAATTGATCGTAAAAATACGCACTTACTTAGGTGTGAATACGGTCCAGTATCAATTATAATATAAAAACAATACTTCTGCTGTGTTATACTGCAAATGCATCAATAGTCAGAATATTAGAAATACTGAAAATATGAGCACACTTAAAAATCATATGGGGTATTTAGTCCAATTAATATTTATGCTGTAAAGTGTAAAGCTCATGAATAAAGTTAATGTGATGTGCAGCTGTTATTTCATATACCAGTATACCCAGGGCCGGATAGGGCAAATGGGGCGGTCACCCCGGGGCCCCCACACACAAGGGGGCCCCACAAATACAGCAGGCCTCCCTCTCCCTTTAGTTACTATAGTAACTGCATTGTGCCGCGTGGTGACGTCACCGCGACTCTGTGCTCCGTCTCCCAGTGTAAAGGAAGTCCTTGCATCACATGGACAGCTAAAGGAAGTCCCTGCATCACATAGACAGCTAAGGTAAGTGAATGGAGAGGTTGTTAAAAGAGGTAGAGGAGGGAGAGGAGGGAGAGGTGCAAAGAGGCAGACTGCAGAGGTGAGAAAAACAGGTGTGAAAGAGAGGTGTGAAGAGAACAGGTATGTAAGAAAGGTGTGAAGTGGAGAACAGGGATAACAGAGCAGAACAAACATGAATAAATAGCACAAGCATTAGTAGACATTCATTATAATGTCCAGAATATAAGACAATTACATTTTCAAAATATAAATTTATATAATTACTGTTAAATATTTTTTTTTTTTTTGGGGTATTAAATATAAATATTTGATTGTATACAGAGGTATTTAATGTCATTAATTCTTTATTATTTGGGGTATTAAATTAAATTATTTTTGTATATAGGGGTATGTATTATTTTTTTGTAGGGATGCATAACAACTATTTTTTTATGTTATAGGCCGGACCTATATTTTATTTATTAGCTAGAAGGGGCATAACTTTGTGTTTTGTTGCACAGGATGACAGGGCATACTGACACTTGTGGTTCTCCAAGTGCCAGCATGCCCTGGCATCCTTGGGCATGCTGATGTTTGTAGCACTACAAGCATCAGCATGCCCTCCTGCTTAAAAGCCACTAAAACCCGGGAAATTCATTGGTGGTGTGAAAGGGAAAGACCCGGAATTTCCCGGGTTTTTGTGCGCTTGAAAGTGTCCTTTTTTTGACCCGGCATTTCTTCCAGATAAAAACTGGGTTGACAATACCTGGTTTTTCGGCGGTGGTGGTGGGGAATGCCTGCATCCCCTGGCATCCTTGGGCATGCTGCTATTTGTAGCACTACAAGCATCAGCATGCCCTGCTGCGTAAAAGCCACTAAAACCCAGGAAATTCATTGGTGGTGTGAAAGGGGAAAGACCCGGAATTTCCCGGGTTTTTGTGCGCTTGAAAGTGTCCTTTTTTTGACCCGGCATTTCTTCCAGATAAAAACTGGGTTGACAATACCTGGTTTTTCGGCGGTGGTGGTGTGGAATGGATATTACATGTGCAGGTTTTTTTTTCTCCAAAATTAAATTTAATTTGTGCTAGGGGCCCCCAGAACTTAGTTGCCCACAATCCTTAATCCGGCCCTGAGTATACCACTGAGATGAGTCCGTTGGTTGAGGAGATTCCCACAGTTGTTGTGGAGCCCGGATAGTACTCACTTGTAGTACTTTCTGTGATGTTAGGAAAATGAATCTCTATGATGCTTGTGAATACTATTGCACAAGATATAATGGTGTGTCTCCCATCTGGATGGACTCTAAATGGGTGCTTTGGTCTCACTGCTGTTGATCTTCTTTGCTAGGCACTGCCAAGAGCAGTCAGTGCTGGAACTTGCTCTTAATGGGCAGACCACTGGAGCAGGATCCGGACATCTTAAAGGTAGTTCTTATGTAAATAGTTGTGATGTGTACAGGATCATGTACACTCTGTCACAGTGCACACCACAGTAACTAGTACTGGAAAATAAATCACAGACCTCTAACGTGTTTCTCCGTATAAACAGCTTTCTCAGGGAGTATGAATAAACACATAAATACTTTGGGGTCTATTTACAAATAATGTGAAGTAACAACTGGCACGATCACATAAAAATGAAGTGTTTGATATTTACAAAGCATACATCGCCATTAAAAATGCAGTTTCCATGGCGATGCATGTAAATATTGCATCACCCCACCGTAAATGGTAAGTATTCCAGCGATGTCCTCATATATCCCTCTTTTCCTCCCCCTAATAGCTATTATTAGGGGGAGAAGAAGAATGTTATGTATGGGGAGACCACTGGAATAAATATATGTATAAATGTAAAAAAAAAACATTAACATTTAACATTAAATAAAAATAAATTTATTTAAAATATTAATAATTGTAAAAAAAATTAAGAGAAAACTGCATGCGCAGTGTTTTTCACACAGATTTCCACAGATTTCCATCTGTGGGAATCTCCTCAACCAACGGACTCATCTCAATGGTATATTGGTATATGAAATAACAGCTGCACATCACATTGACTTTTTCCATGAACTGTACTGCATTAATATTGATTGGACTAAACACCCCATATGATTTATAAGTATACTCATATTCCAGCCATCTCATCTTCTGATTATCAAGCCTTTGCAGTATAACACAACAGAAGTACTGTTTTTTAAATTATAAATGTATTAATAAAATACTGTTTTTATGTGAAGCTCTTTCTTCTATTGTACTTTCATTGTCCCATAATGAACCCAATACCACTTATAGACCCCTACTCTTCTGGAATCTAATATGGGAAAATACCAGTCATATATACTTATATCAAGAGGTTCCTTTTAATCCTAACACAAAGATTTAAATACAGAGAAAGTTGGCCTCATAATCCTTACACTGTCCAGAGTTTCAAATCTTTTTAAATTTCTAAGCCTTACATTGGATTATGCTTCAAAGATCACTAAAGAAAAAACACACAAATGGAAAGGCATAGGTCTTTTATATCATGAACAGTTCAGTATTCTGCACTGAGATTTAACGGTTCATCTCACTTTTTCAGTAATAAATAGTGTACAAAAGTTGTTAACATTTTTTTTGTGTTGGAGATGAATTGTCATTAGGTTCTTGCAGTAGGGAGTCTTTGCACAAGTAGAGTGCCTGTCTTTCATAGCATATGGGGCGGAGAACACGTGTTTAATGGCGCAGAACTTTCTCACACATCCTACATCCAACAAAGTCTTTGCTCTTCTATATTATAGGGATAAGAAGATGTCCATTGTTAGAGGATGGGATTTATGAAACCTTCTACAGTGGTAAGTGATAACAGTGCAGTGATTTGTACTTGCTTACACTTGAATTTATTATTTCTCAGTAATTTGTTTGACAGATCAGTAGTACTGTCTGTTTATTTTATTGGGACCAAATATATACTTTACAAGCATCATTTATTTTGAAAAAACATAACATAAAACTCAAATATATAATATGAACTTTGATTCTGGTTTTTAAATACAAGTTCAAGCTACTAAAATTATTTTTACTCATATTTGCATGAAATTATTATGCGCACTACAGAGTTCACCATTTATTAGATGTACCACTGTTTTTTACCGATAAGCAGTTTGGACATGATCTAGATTGGAAAATTCTACATGTCCAAAAGCACAGGGTATCTATGCAAAAATCTGCAACTGCCGTGACCATCTGTGTTCACATTCAAAGTAGCGTTCTGTTATAGGGAACGGGTTATAATCAGTGTACTCAGTCTGCCTTTTTTACCGTTACCTCTTTTTTCCTCTCATCTGAGGATGCTTTGATTCATTGCATTCATCTACATAAGGGTCGTTAGTTGTTTCATTATTGAAAATAGTGAACTCATGTATTCTTGTGACTGGATTGGATACTGGAGTTTGGGTCTGTTGTTTTGTCACCATTATTAGATCCTTACTTAGATTTTTGCCTGACCTCTGATTGTTGCTGGCTTCTGACCTGACCTCTGCCTCACACTCATCAGTGTTATTATCCTTGTCTAGGTTTGTTAAAATGCCTCTAGCTCTGCACAGGGCTGACTGTTTTTACCTACAAGTGTCTATTAGTCAGTCTTGTTAGTTTTCCTATTATTTTGCCTAAAAGATGTGTAGGTCGCCGCTGCATGAAAAAGGGACGTTCTCTCACAGCCAGTTCCGGACTGGCTGGGAAATCGATTGCTTTTGCCTCGCAGAGGCAAAACATTTGATCCTCCCTAGAATGAGGACTATGTGCCAAATGGTAAGTATAAATTTAACCCAACCCTTACCTTAACCCTCCCCCTCCATTACCCTAACCTTAATCCTCCCCTCCCCTTTCATTACCCTAACCCTAACTCTTCCATGCAGCCTGACCATAAGACTCTCTTTTCTGCAGCCTGACCGTAAGACTTTCTTCCCCGCAGCCTAACCCTAGGAGTTAATAAGATATCCCCTATAGTTTCATAGTTAATAAGGTGTCCCCCGTAGTGTCGTAGTTAATATATAACATATAATATAACAAATATTTGTTAAAATCACCCCATTCATAAAAATACCAATATTGGTGGCCACAAATGTTATAAATATTTAGCATATTTACAAATTAAAGAGTTACACATTTTAATTAAAAAAACAATCTACTCACAATTCTGGCGTCTTCAATGTTAATTGCTGCCATTGGTGGTCCAGAGCTTCATCTCCTCCTGGCTGGCTTACGCGTGATGATCCATCTTCTTCTGGGTCGCTCTGGCTAATGACTTCTGTCAATAATGGTCCCCTATTTATACCCTCTGATGGTTCAGGGGGTATAAATAGGGGACAATTAATGACTGGTCCAGATCGTCATTAAACATAGAGGAAGAGAATACAAAGTGCATTTAACACCAAGTGCTTCAAAAAATATAACTAGGGTCTGATTAGCATCAGGAATTCTGAACAATGAGATAATCGAACCCTAGCATTTTTTTTTTTATTATTAACATTACTTGGAAGATGAGGTGTGGACTCATGAGAAATGATATCTCCCATTTGAAGAGCCTTGTTTGATATTTGATTTGGGCAACCTTGGGAAAAGTTTGGCCATGGAAATATTGTCCCCTACAATATCACTAAAAGCATATCAATACGTACATTTTACCACTTTCAATGATGATCCCTAAAGTATTTCATAATATATTTTCAAACCATTCTTCAGTCATTAATATAAAATGAGGAAACCCTAGAGTCCATATGGAGAATATTGTATCTGCACAGGGTATGACCATAACTTTGGGGTTTCTTATGCTGATGTACATGATGAAAAATTCAAACGGTATCTTTACGACAAGTTTCCAAATAGAAACATTTTAGGAGATTTACAAGCGCAGATGCAGTGATCTACAGCAGAAACTGATTCTAATTCTGTCTCCCGCAACATGGCCCAATAGCTGGGGGTCTCATACACACTATTATCAGGCTAAGCTCCTGGCAGCATAGTGCAATCATTTTTGTAAGCCAACATATCTGATTATTGGTAGGATGCGTAGACAGTTTTGTTGGCTTTCCAACCAATTATTCCTGAATACAAACTTTATCGTTATTAGCCGATCTGTGACACACAAAGAGCAAAATTATAACTGTAAAAGGTATAGGTTCACCTCTTTACATTATTCTCAGCTGATATTTTAGCAGCCAGTTGTGTTCTTAGAATAGATGTTTGACTGATTCTGCTCCATTATAGGAATAATGCATCTGCCTAGTGTTAGACATCACTATTTTCTGAAGTGATGTTAAAACCCAGGGATTACCCTTGCCCAGTGTCACTATATAAATTGTTAATGTGATCAATGGTCATAATGATACATAGAATCCCTCCCACTTTGTGTTATAGCTCACGTGAGCCCTTCATCCTAGTGTTGTTCCCTGCTCCACCACTCCCTCATTACTTCCTACCCTCTTGTCTACCTCTGCTATCCTTTTACTCCATCCACACCTGGTGACTGCCTCTCAACCTCTCACTGCGCTCTATCCCCTCCTCCATGATCTGCCAAGCTTGACACTTCGCATTTTGCCTTGCTGTCTGTGCTTCTTCACTTTATTGTATTTTTGTGATATTTTTATATTTATAATGTATTTTATTATGTACTATGCTGTCCTTTCCTACCCTGTTTGTCTGTACTGTATTTTGTTGTATTTTGTACGGCGCTGCGGTCAACTTGTGGGACCCCAGGCCCCCTATCTGATGCCATCGGTGACCTGTGTTACCATCTGGCCAATGTAATGGCCCTGTAATGATGGCGGGCCCCCATCAATAGTCCCGGCTGCCCCCCTGATGGCGGCCGTGGACAGAAGTGTCATAATATGCTAGCAAACCGGGAGACAGAGACATTAGGCCTGATCCAGACCCACACTTGTGTGCATTTTTACGGCGGTCGTAAGCGTAAAAATGGTTATTTGTATTTACTGCGCATGCGTGGGGCAGATGTTACGCTCATAATTTCTGAGCGTATGGGCCTTTATCGTAACAGCTTCATAACAACGCTCGAGGGGGCGTGCCAGCCTTACGAAATCCGTAATTACGCTTCGAGGGCGGGGTTAGGCATTTAAAGCATACAGTATGGGCGTGCTAAGCATTGTAACTACGCAATGAGCTTACAGATGTCCGCAGTTACGAACAAAAAAGTTAGGGTTTGCTGGGTGTAAGACAGCAAAACTAAGTACAAGGGGAGTGCCTATGGGAGTGCATCGTAGGTACGCTGGCGTAAATACGCTATGCGTGTGAGCATTTTATGAGCATAGGCCTGGATCAGGCCCATTGAGTCTGATAGTAAAAAGGAGCAGTATTCCCTCCACAGCGTCTCTGCATATATCAGTGCTAATTCAGGACAAAATAGGGTCAGCCTTTGATCAAAGCAATATTTACCCAAAGTACACCATGACCCAACAAACTGTGGAGACTTCCCAGCAACAAACTATACATCAAATATATAAGTGACATATTTACTTTACCAATTTAAAGTCTCCAGAGTCTCCCTTCTTTGTGCCGAATGTGTGTGTGTGTGTGTGTGTGTGTGTGTGTGTTGAACTTGTTGTTTTCTGGTTCTGCTCTGCTATTTATAATAAAATGCATTTAGGTTACAATATGTAACATGAAATAATCTACCCATCTGTGGGCTACTTTAGCTACTGAGTTTCAGGCAGAATAAATGGCAGATTTCATAGTGTACAACAAAGAAGTGGCTGCAGGCAAATTAGCAAATGTGAAGCAGGTTAGAATGGAAAGAAAGGGTATAAAAACAAACTGAAATGTGACATCCTTAACTGTGAACAAAAAGGAACTGTGAAAATAGCTGTGACATGCGGGGTGAGTTGGCGAGGACTGTGGGGGAAGAGGATATAAAAAGACAGACTGACAAGAGCTGGGCAGATGAAAGTACTATAAGACACCCACTTACAGCAGTTCCTGGAAGGCACTGCAGGAAGTCTGAAGGGAAGCAATATGCTGGAGGATTCAGTGGAGTATTGTGTCTGAAACATAAGAGAAGTCAGAAGCAGTAGGGGGCTCGTGTACTCACCTGACTAAATTAACAGTGCACAACATGCCTTTCACATCCTGTCCTTCAGGGTCTGTGTCACACATCACCAGTGCATCTCAGGACTGCAATATTGTGTTTCACACAACAACTCAAGTGCTTTTATAGTTGTATACCTGACCTGCACAAAACAACATATAGACCTAAATATTCAACCTGATCCTTAGGTTTGAGCTTAATTTGTAAAAAAAAAAGCTTCTGCAACCACATTCACAATGCAATGCATGTACAACCAAATGCAAAAACTCTGATAACTGAAGATAAGTCTACAGTCTTCAATGCCATTAAAGAATACAGATATTCTGTTTGCCTTTTCAAAAGTAAGGGTAGGTGTAATTGCTATAGTTAATGGTTTATAAATCTAATAATACCTATGTAACTAGAATGATGAAAATTTGTGAATAAATAAAAGTTATCAGCAATCTTGTATTCTTAATAAAATCTAAATAAATGAACAAAAAAGGTTTAAAATTTCCATTCCAATTATTTTTTTCACTGCAAATCATGCAATAATTAGACTCTAGAGTCTGCTATTAAAAGAAAAGTCTGTGTAACAGAAGCTTAGGAAATATTATTTATTGATTTCAATATAAACCTAGTGAAACAGTAGTGGACAATTTCTCCACATACACCCCCTGTGCAATTCTGCATCACCTGTAACCTCTGTGTTCTCTGGTCATACATGTGCATTGATGAGTGATATGCACTGTGTACTGTGTACTGTAAGATTTTCTGGGATACTATTTTCTATTTCTCATCTTGTAATACTTCAAAAATCCTTTGATAAACTTAGTTATAGTATGCAACACAATACATTACTATCAGTGTAAGTCATCCGTATATTCCTTTTATAAATTCCCAGAATGAATTATATCATTGTATAATGGATAGTAGTATATCAGTCCAGTTGTTATCTAGATCTATGCTATAACTTCATCTGGCTTGAATCTGCTTGAGACCAAATGGCAGAATGCTGAGAAAGTGTACATAGCTCATATCGTAGCCTTGCCTCAAACTCAGATCTCTGCTGCAATGCCTTGTAGATATTTCTATAACACATGGACCCTTCTATGAGGCAGTGTGACCCCAGGAATGGAAGGGCAGAGCCAAGGGAAACATCCGCAGACAGCTGCTTGTCTCACTCCGTGAAACAAAAGACAGAGACACAGACAGAAAAGAACAGAGCCAGATGTTCTCTTGAGTCACACACCTCAGCCAATGTGTGCAAATCTAGTGAACCCCTTCAGGGTTGCAGCTTTTCCATTACCACCTCAGCTGGTTTGCTACAGAAATATTTCTCCTAAGGAAAGTGAATGATAAAAGAGAAAAAAGAGCAGAAAGCTGAGATGATCTGTAGTAGGTAGCTCTTTATTACATACACTTACAAGCATTTTTTAACGATCATTGCAAATAATAATAGCTGTAATGGATGGTATTCCGATGCACTTCAACCAAAACAGACCCATCCTAACCCAAAGTTTCTTAGCTGATCCTAAAGAGCCGCAAAAGAAAACACGCTCTACCTCTTTCAGCTCTAGATCCACTAATCTAAAGAGGAACAGCAGAATTAATAAGAGGTCCGACACCTTATGATGTCCTTCAAGAGAGAGTGGGGAAAAGATAGGTTAAGGGCGCCTCACCTGTAAGAAACACATTGATTACTGTTCATTGTCATCCACCACGTGTGGCCTCCTGTCACTAGCACTCTACCTCTATCTACAGGGGTATAGCCCCCACCTGAACACAGAGCCTAGTGTCCACTCACTAGGGTCTAGTACTCTCCATATTACAGAAAACCAAGTGCCCACTAACCACAGGGCCTACTGCTCAAATTAATAACCAGGCCAAAGGAATGAGTCTAACCAGAGCCTATCTCCCGCTAACCAACATGTACCTAGTGCCCAAACCTAACAAGGGCTTAGGCTCTTACTTACCATAAAGCCTAGTGCTTTTTAACACTAACTGACCTAATGTCCTTACCCCACTCTATGGGGCCTAGAGCCTGTACTACAGGAGTCTAATGCCTCAACTACCTAATAGGGCCTAATGCATTATACCATTACAGGGCCTAATGCCCTATACTACTATAGGGCCTAGTGTCCTTTGTTGGAAAAGCCACAATCCCTTAGTTCCCTTAGTCCAGGGAGCCAGGTCCCTGAGACTACTAGTGGAGGGTTTGGACATCAGTCCAAGCCAGTGACATGGCCAGTCCATGATGGTCGTTGTGAGACCAGATTGGCTCGTGGCTGTGAAATTTGACCACCTGGCAGCACAGTAGAATAGATATGGTGCTGGCCAGTGCTTCCAGTGCCTCTGCATCTCTTCCTGACACTCCAGCAATGCGGACTCAGTCTAACACTGAAGGATCTTTCTCTAGTGGGGAAGTCCTCCTTGTTCTTAATACAGTGCCAAATCCAGCTCTTCTTTCCCTCCATGGTCTCATGCTGCATCTGCAGTGTCCCACGCCACGTCCTCCATCTCCAACACCGAGTCCTGGTTCTCTACTGGCACTTCTTCTCGATTGTCCTCTGCCAGCACTCTCACATAGCAATAAATTGATACAAAGAAGTAATGAGCTATTAAACGACCGGTTTGTGAGCATGCCTGTGTGTGTGGCTGGTTATCTTTACAGTTAGGAAAATTATATTTTTGAAATACACACAGCCGACAACTGTCTCTGGCGAAAGATCTATTTTTTGTCAATTTACCCATTTATTACACTGACAGCTTTCCGATGCAAGACGTGCATCTGACAGTACCAGACGGGACAGGTTTGTGGACTTAGGCTATGGGGAGGGGATGCAGCCTAGAAAGGGAGTCTTAACGTTAGGCTGCTGGGAAGGGATAGAGCATAGAAAGGGATGGTTAGGGTTAGGCTGCTGGGAAAGGAGGGTTAAGATTAGGGCAATGGAAGAGAATTAGGATAAGGGTTGTGGTTGGAGAGATACTTAACCATCAGCGCTGTGGATTCCTTCTGGGGGGCTTTGCTTACCTCTCTTTGGCAGACCATAGTTACAAATGTGGTATCGAAAAAGGCATTTTAAATTTATCATCTTCCTAAAGGAGGTCCTTTTCTACATTCTGGATATTACCAACCTCTTCTCCTTATGTTATGGCAATGCCAGGTGAAGCATATTTCCTCACCTGCAGAAAGCAGTTATAAATCAGCACGTCTTAGTTTGTGGTGCAGGTGTAGGTTAAGCCAAGATGGCACCCGATTATGAATTTTGCTGATGGTGAAGCAGTATCTGAGTCGGTTGTTTTGTCTGAGCTGTTTTATATCTTTCATTGCATAGATTGCTAAGGGAAGGAGAGTGCTGGATTGTTTGATGTTACATTTATTTAATTGCTAATTACTGCTTTTACTTGGTAAGCTTTCATGAACCTCCATCAAAACTTAAAGTTAAATAAATGTAATCAATTAAACATTATCTCATGTTTGCATTAACTCCTTTTCCAGGTTAAAGAATTCCTAACAGTATACATAATAGAAAACAATATTATGCTGATCTTCTGCCAAATACAATCTTATGTGGATGATAACTATCTCTATATTCAAAGAGCTGCTTGTGTATGTTAGATATTTGCCATATAAACAATGCATTACCTATGTAATGTATCATACTGTTATAATTTTCAGATTCATTGAGGTTGTGTCAGGGATTTAATGGCAGCTCACTAAGGGTTCGGTATTTACCGGAGCCCTAGATGGCAGAAGCTTTAGACCCACAGCATGTTGTGGTCCCTGGTAGCAGAAACTAACATAGTGTGCAGAGAAGACGATGAGAACAGAGTAGCTGGTGAAGAATGACAAGAGAGTACTGTACTAGAATGTTGCAAGCACATGTAGGAGTGAAATCTGCATCGATATGATGGAAGCACAGGGAGTGGTGGAGACTGCACTATAGCTGGAAGCACAAGGAGCTGTGGCAACTGCTTTGTGGTACTGGATGCACAAGGAGTTAGGGAATCCACAGGAAAACACTGGGAGCATGAAAAGTAAATGAGACGTGCACCAGAATGCTGGAAATACTGAGAGCTGCGGAGGCTGCAATGAAGCTGGAAAAACTGGGAGTTGGAGAAATCTGGCGTATCTTGCCGAAATGACCTTCTGTACATGTGTAGTAGGTCATTTACGCTATTTACGTAACAGATCAGTACGTAGATAGCGTAGATGTGGTCTTTAAAGGGATTTCCTTCCATAGAGGCAGCGTTATGTCGCCTTGGGGCAATTTTGGAAGAAGTGGGAAGGGGGTATTTAGATTAGCTGAGGAGGGCGGGGAGGTGCAATGTCTGTACGGACATTGCATGGAGATATAAGATAGCTCTAAGGCACTCGTAAGTGCTGTAAAGATAATTTTCTTTCTAATAGCATAACATGCATATAATAACAATACGCAAATAAATTTGCACGCAATGCGAATTAATAGTAGCGTACGCAATGCGAACCAATAATAGCATACGCAATGTCATTCAATAGATGCGTATGTGACAATAAGGAAAAACAGACGCAGGTTGTGTTCCAAAAATATTCACATCATATTTACTTCAATTTAACAATCAAACATATGTTACAATTGCCAAAAATACATTAGATTCTCACCAGTGTATTCAGGGATCAGATCTGTCCACTCTCAAGGTTTCAATCCAGAACTCCTCTGCTGACTGTTTCTAAGAGTCAGCTTTTATTCATTCTAGAACAATGGAGCTATGACATCATCATAGCTCATTGTTTATTGGATCTCTTATCCCTGGGATCCCATTGGTGGGATCCCATTGTCTAATGAATGAAAAGTAAACAAATCTGATCCCTTTACAGTAACAGGAATATTCAACACTTTTATGATTGCTCATATTTTGCAAACGCATTTAGCGACAATTTTACAACTAACACTAAAATGCGCACCTTATCACAAGGATTCTAGCAAGTACAAACATTACATATTAAATATTAATATCACTTGATTGGCATAAAATCTTAAATAAAGTAACATACAACGATGGAAACATGAATTAAATGAGTTTAAACTGATGCAAAAATTATAGTTTACATTTACCATTAATCACACAGTTTTAACATTCGTGGAAAGAATATTTAAAAATACAAACATGAAAAGAGCGCGAAAATTCGCGCTCGTGCGTTCGCATGAATGGGCGCGCTCCACAAACGTAAAAGGGCGCGAAAATATACACGCTCGTGCGTCCGCATGAATGGGCGCGCTCCTGCATGCTCGCACACATGCGATCGCATGAATAGGAGCGTTCACATTTTCGCGCTCTTTGCAACGTGGCATTCCCTCTTCATCCTTTACAGGCAATACATGAATTTTTCATAACCGTACATAACTCCGTACATAACTATACGCAAATGCGAATAAATTGCGTTCGCATTTGCGAATATATGAATAAGGAAAGCGTACCTTATTTTATGGTCTTACATTTACATTTTTATTTTGACAGTGCCATAAGGTACCTAAAAACGGGGGGCGGGTTGGGGGCTGGAAGAGTGAGTTAGGTGCAGATCTGCATGCACCTAACTCACTCCTATCTGTGAATCAGGTCCTTTGTGTTGCCTTTAAATGATAATAATAATAATAATAATAATAATAATATAATAATAATCCATAGATGATAAACAATAGCCAAACTCAGGTTCAGAAGTGAGCCTATACTTTGGTAGTAAAAGGCTGTCAGAGTCAGGTTTGAATAGCTCAGCTGCTAAGGAGCAGCAACAGCTGAATGACTGCAGGAAAGAGATGGGAGCTTGCTGGCTATGCTAGGCAACCACTACACAGGCAAGCTAGCAGAGGGTTCTGAAACAGGGAAAAAATAAGAACTGTGATACAAGATTCCATGTCAGTATAACATCATTTTTTTCTTATGTCCGTACAGGACATGCAGTGGGTGTACAGCAGGAGAACACTTGTAAGTAGAATGTAGATAATTCACACAGAGATTAAGAGGGAGAACATATTCCTAGGTGTAAACTATTCACAGCAATAACAGGGAAGTGTAACCCGTGCAATACAAAACACTGAAATAACGACAACATTTTAGAGCTGCTGAGATTCGGAAAGAAAAAATGAGGATGAAAGAAAATAGAAGAAGGACTGTTCTATGACAAGCAAACTTCTGAAGAGATTGTCTAGGAAGAGCTGTTGTATTGTATAAGTCAGGCTTCCTTGAAGAGCTGAAAAATATATAGGTGTGGGTGAGGAAACAGCACTGGTGTAGTAAACAGTGGCAAAAATAAAAAATATTAACCTTAAACCTAAATAAATAAATAAATATACTATCAATGGATATTATGTGACTGGATGAACCACAGAATTGAAAGTGATAAGTGCAATAAATATAATTAAAAATGAATCAATATTGGGAAAAAAGGTTCAAAGTTCATAGATGCGGCATACAGGTGAATGTTAGCCAATGGAGATGTTCCTTCATGTAATTGGGTAGATTCTTCCACAAGTAACATTTGTTTCTTAGGGTATTTATACATCCATAAAATGATATGACATCTGGAAAGAAAATGTGTGTTAGAAATTTCAATAATAAATACCAATAAATCAATCTCAAATGACATAAAATTAATAACTTTTCTAAATCAAAATAACAAGTAAAAGAAGACACTGAAAACATAAATACATATAGTCAATCAATTTACAATTCATAAAAATAAGGTACCGAATGGAGAGGTGGATGTCTTACCAAAGTGTGCTGTGCAATGTTCCAAACAGTCCTGGCTGCAAAACCGGCTGTCCTAGCAGAAGATGGATATACAGGACCGTGTTCACAGATCCATTTTTGCGTGTGGTTGTGTGCGTATTTTTAGGATTGGATGAACAGCGCATGCGTAGTAACTTTTTCCACGCATATTACGTAGTATTTACGCATGTAAGTACTTTCGGCGCGGACTTGTGAATCGCAATTAGGGACATACGTACGGAGGGGCGTGGTTTTTATCCGGACGGTATAAATTAAGTGGGCGGGGGAAGCATTTAAATGGGCATTGGAGGGCGCGGTTAGATAAATACGTACGTATTTAAGTAACATACACGTGTAAGGTATAGTGGTGTCCTATGGAGGCTTAAGTCACCGAAAAACCCGTCAGTGCGAGGGGAGTGTCCTGGGTGTTGCCTTGTAACGTAGGTGCGTATATTTGCGTACTTTATACACACGCATCTGTGAATACGGCCCACAGTCCTGAGTGGAAAGGCAGGCCCACAGTGGTGGGCCCACTGGTAAAACTACAGGATCACTGACGTGTTTTGGGGCTAGACTTTTGAAAAGTTTTTTTGTTTGTTTTTTACAATAATCTGGCATAATTTATTCACTTAGGACCTGATGCCTGATACCTGATGGCAAATTGAAATCACAGTCACAGCATTGAAAATGTGTGTGTCCCTCCAACAGTAGCAACTCTGGATAGGTCGTACTGCAAACGAGCAGCTTTCGAAACATGCAAACGGATGTGTATATAGGCAGATAGAGAAGTGTAATATTTCAATGTTTTAGTTTTTTTTGTTATTAACATAAATTGATATAACTTATCTGTTTAATCATAATAAAAATATTACACATATTCATATTAATTTAATGCATAAATAAACTCCTAAAAAAAAATACATAAAAATATTTGGCAATGTGCTGCTATTCAATAAAATTGTGTATTCTGTGTGAATTAAACATCTTTTATTCTTAAACAGTTTAATAATTGTTTGGTGTGTAGGGCTGGGCTATAACTAAGAACAGGGCTTTTATTGAATTAAATTCTATGTCAGCATTTAACCAGCCGGAGCTGTTGCAGAGTTTTAGGAGGAAGCACAGGGAAACGGCTGCTACTGCACCCTCAGCAGCCTTAAAACCTCTTTTTTCTGAGTTTAATAAAGTGGAACTCCCTGTTTCACTAGCGCAGAGAATACAGAAAATAACAGAGGTGAATCAGCCACTCTGCACCCGTCTTTTTTGCTCACCACCGTTGTGCTCTTAAGCAGAGCTAAAAATCGCTGCTCTTACACCTTAAAAAATATGGAAAGGCAGCTCTGGACCAGGCACAACTAAGGGAAATTTAGGTTTTGAAAACAGTTTGCACAGTACTAAGTCATCTCTTTTGTGTTTCACATCTAGCATGAGAAGACGGGGGAAATAGTCTGAGAAATATTTAGACGAGGAAGCATGATCCGTGTAATATAACTTTCTCCCACGAGACAGCCCAACGCTGCCCCAAAGCTAATGAATGCTGCCAGTTTACTCCCAGAGGACATGACAGGTTAATATGTTTCGCCAGTAAAGTTACGTGACTGCAGGCAAAATATGCATATTATTCTACTAACACAACAAATATAGAGGAAAGCTGCACACCGTTATCTGAAGCATTTTCAGAAGTTGATCATTTATTGAAGGGTTATTAGGAGTTATGTTACAGATACAAATTAGAGGAATGAATAACATTATTAAATATTTTGGGATACTCTTAGGGGTCCGGATTCACAGTTCTGTAGTTTTCGTCTTACGTACGTTGTTTTAAGATTTGAGATACTACGCATGCGTAGTAGCATATATACGCAATCTACGTACCATTTCTGTATGTAGATTGCGTAAGCGTGATCTACGCAATCTACCTACAGAATGGTACGTAGATAGCGTAAATAAGCTACTAGGCATGTGTAGTAGCTCAATTCTTAAAACAACGTACGTAAGACGAAAACTACGGAACTGTGAATCCGGACCAGGGATTTTAAAAGGAGGGGAAAAAAAATCTGAGTCCCTATTATGCAAAAGGGTTTTCTGACCCCTAGGATCGTAAAACGGTCCCTTTTGGTAGTCTCTTTCCCCCTTCCAAATATTTCCTGACTTTCTTAAATATAGATCCTCCAACCTAACCCATTATATTTGGTACAAAATGCTACTGAACATCCAACAATCAGTTACTATGGTAACTACTTGTGTTAAAGAGTAAAATATTTTACAAACAGTTAATTCATTAAAACCAGGTGAGTGATGGAAGGTCAGACATAGAGTATGTTGTACCTAATGGAAGGGGTCATGTTGGAGGCTCTGTAAATATAATGAATGAACTGCAATAGGTGTATTAATAAGTAATAAATGATTCACTCATATTACATTATTCTGGAGCTGAGTAAAGAGCAAATGTTTATATGTTTGTTTGATGAATGAGTAAAAGGTTTATGGGTGTACACATATCATCAGGGTCAGTAAAATCACAATCAGTATAAACTGCCATGCTCTACTTTCCTTTATACTGATCACTTTAGTGCAGGGTTGCCCACTTTTAAAAGCTTCCCGGAGGGAAGCCATAGATGCATGAAGGGGACGGGGCTTAACAACGCGATTTATGCAAATTGCTTCATTCATCCCAGCCCCTGACTATAAATGACCCCTTTTGGGATTTCATAGGGATGGGGGTGGGTCTTGATGATGCAATTTGCGTCTCAAGTCCCTCCCTGTCCCTAGCAACACTAGTAAACTAGTGTTGCCAGGCAGGGGGGCAGGACTTGAGGCCGTGGTTTCATGGAAACCACAAGCTTCAAGTCCCTTGCGGGAGATTTACCGACTCTCCCGGGAATTTTGGGAGTCTCCCGGACATTCCGGGAGAGTCGGCAACTATGCTTTAGTGATAGTGATATACCTTGTGGAATGCATTTTCACTTTTAACATGCTGAACATCTTGAAGGTTGAAGGGGAGGAATGGAAAATATTGTTTAACTTTCAAACAAAGCTGGGAGCAATGCACGTTCTCTTGGCTTTTTAGTTGTAGTATTCGTTGTCCTTTAAACACAGACATTTTATAATGTGGAGTCTCTGTTGTCAGTTTGACATCTTTTATGCCAAAGTTAATGGTTGTAAAAGTAGCAAAAATTAATTTCTTCAATGTCCCCTTGAAAAGCAAAGCAATTGTCTACTGAAATGGGTTCTCTTTATCATTGTATTAAACATTGATCCATTTCTGCACAGCATGATATTGACCTCCTTTTTCAACTTTCCCAAGCGACATTGCCAGACTGCATACATCGTGCCCAGTTAGTCACTGAGCTGAGTGTGGAAAAGCAGGACAGACGCTAATGATTTCCTCAAGTCTGTGCCAGCATAATCTTGTTCCCCAGCTTTTCCTCCAGGAGCGAGTGAGGAGGATCTGTCACTTCCCCTTAGCCTCACAAACACAGGTTTTATTGATCAAACAACAAACGTGGATTTATGCGAGTGTGGTCACAGTAGCATGAATAACCCCTGTAACTATGGGGTCCATTTATTTAAAATAAATAAATAAATTCTCCAGCACTACATATTTGTCAGGATCAGCATGCCTCACAACGAACCTGACATGTGTAGCACTGGAATCAATTAATACTTGCCCCTCCAGTGATTCTCAATTGAAGGGTCGCCAGGGACAGGTCCCATTCATCCCATTTGTTTTAATGATGATCACAATCCTGAAATGGGACAGCTGTGTCAGGAAAAGAGCAGTGCAGCATTGGAGAAACAAGGGATTTAAAAATCAAATGACAGAAATGAAGGAAAAGAGGGAATCTATGAAGCACACAAATGCTGTCTTTGTAGATTCCCTCTATCTAGCCCTTTAACAAATCATCTATACATTTTAGCTTTCTGTTTATTCCAGGGGCAATCCCTGGTTGTTTTTTGTCTGTGGGAAAGTTTGCCTCCATAAATATGACTGCTAGAAAATATTGACTAAGCTCATAATAAAATTCTTCTGTATTTGCATACTGGGATGCATTTATTATGTTTTACTATTCTCTGGTGACAGCAGAGATATAGGGCTCTATTTACAAAGATCATTTTAATGCGATAGGGCCAGTTTTCACTTCAAAACTGGCTCTATCGCATTAAAATAAAGTGTCACATATTTACAGAATGTTGGAGCGGAGTTTTACACTCCGCTCCCGGCGTCAGACTAACGCCAGCTCAGGCTGGCGTTAGTGGTAAGTATTCAGGCAATGTCCCCATATACCCCTCTTTTCCTCCCCCTAATAGCTGTTATAAGGGGGAGGAAAAGGGGGGTATTGATGGGGAAACCGTCGGAATACATAACAATACTGCCTCAGTAAAAAATAAAAAAACATTTTTTAAAGTAACAGGAAAAAATCTATAAAAAAAAAAAGAAAAAGTAAGTAAAAATTAATAAACTCACCTGTCTGGGCATCCTATCGGGCTGCAGCTGTCCGGTCCCGGCATGAATACATTGCACATGCACAGTGTTTTTATGTCCTGCGCATGTGCAGTGTTTCTCATGTCCTGCGCATGTGAGTGTTTCTCATGTCCTGCGCATGTGAGTGTTTCTCATGTCCTGCGCATGTGCAGTGTTTCTCATGTCCTGCGCATGTGAGTGTTTCTCATGTCGGCAAATACATTTTTCTAATTCCGGATTGAGAGCTTCTGCGCATGTGCAGTACCTCATTCATGCATCGCACCAATGTGAAGTACTGCGGGGACCCGACGGATCATCGCGGGACCTCGCAGGAAGGGCGAGTATTTGTAAATACTGTCAACGAAGCTGCCTGGCTCACTGCGATGATAAGCGAGCCTGATGCAGCTTCGTTCACAGGGAACGAGGTAGGAAAGTAAATAGAGCCCATAGTATGTAATAATAGGAATCAATTACCAGGAGAAGTAAGCTCCATAAATACATCCTAATCCTATCCATGGGATGACATTAGGGTTTTTCCTAATAATCTGAAAGCATTTTGCTTCGAGTTTGATAAATAATAAAAGTAAGTAGCATCAATATTATATAGGGGTATAAGGCTGAGAGATCAGAGACTGTGCTTTTTATGTATAAAACATATAAAAACACTTGTTTTAATACCTTTGATTTCTGATAATCTGTTCTTAGCTTTAACTTTTTGAATTATAATTGTACATAGCCCATGGCCCAGGGTATAGGCTCTTAAATGACTTCTGCTCATGTCATTGCAGCCACACAGGTAACTGGGTATGGAAGTCATCTTTCATCTATCAAACTTAGAATTATTATCATTAATAACGCTAATATATATAGCACCACATATTGTTTGCAGCGCTTTACAGAAAACCTTAGACAGTCACATCAACTCCTGCCCCTATTGGAGCAACATACTAAGGTCCCTAACACACACACACATACACACACACACTAGGGTTAATTTAGTCAGCAGCCAATTAACCTAGTATGTTTTTGCATGTGGGAGGAAACCAGAGCGCCCGGAGGAATACCACACAGACACGGGAAGAACATACAAACTCCACACAGATAAGGCCTAGTCGGGGATTTGAACTCAACACTATGAGACATAAGTGCTACTCACTGAGTCATCATGCTGCCCATTGCTGATTGGCGGTTCAATATTCAAAGAACTGAGACTTTTCCCACATTGATAAATATCTTGTGCTATTAACCTATCAGTGTAAAGAAAGCTGATGCAATGAAACTAGTGAGCACAGGAATATGAGTACTTCAATAGGATTCATTTTATTACGGGTGAAATTTTTAGATCAGATTATTCTGGTTAACAACATTTTTCTGATATTTTTGCTAAATTCAAGCATTGCTTTAGAATGTTTTTATCACATCATTATTTTAAATTACACTAAATAAAAATTTACAATATTACATTTATTAGCAATACATACATAGTAAATTATTTACACACTTAAAATGTAGAAGTGTAGGATTTCCTGCTGTATTTGCCCCAGGAGCATTCCTTTTAAGTATCCGTCAATAGTCAGCAACTATACTTAGACTCCACTTGCCCTGTTACCAGTTTGCCATGGTTACATCCTGGAAAGCTATATCTTGTTTTGTCTCCAGGGGCAGTCCTGGACTGATTATTCATGTTGTGGACATTTCTGCTACCTGCCCCTAGAGACTGCTGTTAAACACTCTCTGGGTCTAATCAATGTAATGTGACTGTTATCCCACACCTGTGCTCTGTCTATTTATATCTCCCACTCCCAGAGCAAGGTGTTTTCTGTGCTGCATGTTTATTTGCTCTATTCTGCTGTTTTCACCTAGTTCTCCTTGCTTTACTGCCTTTTCCCTGTGGACTTTATTTCGACTTTCTTGCAACTCCTTGTGAATTACATACTTATGCATATTATTTACCATAGACTCGTTTGAACTTTCTGGCCTTAACACCTACCTTTGACATATTGGACTGGATTCATATTTACACATAAATTCCAAATGGTAGCCTCTGCTCCTGAGGCTATTGTATGAAATATGTGATCCACAGCCCCACATGTAGGAAAGCAGGACACTCCCCCCTGCCTTCCTACGGGCGGATTGTTGATCCTTCCGTATGGAATACTGAATTGTACGTAAAGGCAGTACCATTTTCTGTAGACTTATATACGTAGAATACAGAAGTCTGCTAGCTGTATTAGGTAAGAATCTGGGCTATTTCAGCTGTTTACCTGCTTCCACTGATCTCTGCATTCCTAGCACCTTGCATTTATTATCTGTTTTCTCTGCATTATCTGCATATTCTGATGTGCCATAATTTAATTTGCATCTCCAGTTTTATCTCTGTTTTCCATGAAATAAACCTCACCAAGTCCTGAGCAACTGCGTCCCTGTGAATTGTAACCTGAATCGTAACATCCATTAAGGAAGTATCCAAAACTGTTTTTCATGTTCATTGCTGATTGCTGGAAAAAATCCAGTTGAAAGTCCAAAAAATGGACTTTCAAAGACTTGCTACATCCCATGGACTTGTAAGATTTTAAAAGATTGTCCACTTTTTCTTCATAGAAAACTGCTATATGTTTCCCTAAGAAGTTCCTGTAAATACTCTTGAAAAGTTACTATGCAGTTTTTTTTTAACTTGATTCAGCAGACCATCAAAGCTGTCATCTTACATTAGTTCTGTATTTAAGGTCCTGATTTTTGCATCACTGATTTCTCTGCAATTATTTAGCAAATCCAAGTCCAGTTCAATTCATTGATATAATAAAGTTCTTCATAAAACAGTTTTATATGGAGTCAAGGTAGGTATACTTTTTTCCAGATCAACAAGTGGTACACTGACAACATTCTTCTTTCTGGGATTAGTTAGCTATGTTTACTTTGGTCACTGCTTCTATGCATAATCATTTCTTTTGTCACTAGAGAGATTATTTATAAGTCACCACAGACATTCCAGTTATATTCTTCATACTTAATAAAAAAATGTTGTTTCTTTTATATCAGCTTTTAAGCTAACTTTATAAGAATTGATAAATAATCACCAATCGCTTGTTTTGTACTCATATCCAAGTGCTTCTTTATCAGAATTAACATCATTGCATGAAATAAAGCTGGGCATACACTAGGACGATTATCGGTCCCAGCAGAGGTGGCCCGATAAATGGGACGATTTCCCACTAGAGAAATGTCCTGTTATCGGCACCATACACCTCCTCTGCTGGGACCGATAATCCTAGCAGAAGAGGGGAGGGGGGAGGCAGGGCTCTCTATGGCGCTGCTGCAGAGCTATGTACAAAGCTGCTCTGTCAGCTTTGAATTATACCTTTAAAGCTGTCAGAGCAGCATAGTACATAGATATACAGCAGCGGTTATTGCAGGGAGAAATACAGACAAGAATAAGCCGTAGCCGCGCTTCACACATCGCGGATTCGGCAGATCCCTGTCTCTACTACTCCCTGCAATACCCGCTGCTGCATATCTATGTACTATGCTGCTCTGTCAGCTTTGAAGGTATAATTGAAAGCTGACAGAGCAGCTTTGTACATAGATATGGAGCAGCATCTATTGCAGGGATAGGGAGCCATTCAGTTTGCTCCCGATATTTATTAAACTTTCAAAAGACCAAATAATCGTACCAGAGCGTTTCTGGTGTATTTATTTGGCGTTTGAAAAATCGATCTTGGCCATACACTACAGCGATTATTTGCCCGATCACCCGATACACACATATGTTCCTTTGCCACGCCCTCCCCAACTTCTTACCATACCTCCCACTTAGTTTTCCCCTGGCATGCCTCCTTCTACTTATATCACTCGTGCAGTCTTTATAGACTGCATGTAGTAAGTCTATGTACACAACATAGTCTATATGACTACGTATGTGCAGTGGCTCTGTACTTAAAAATCTGAAACTAAAAAGACATTATTTGGTGTGAATCCAGTCCACTATGACCATATCTAAAAACACATATTCTTGTTTCTTTGTGCAGATTACAGTCTTTCAGTCTGGAGCTTAAAAGATTTGCTTGCCTTTTAGATTTAGGTTCAAATCTAATGCAAGGTCATTGAGATCTTCTTGGGTAAGTGGAGTGGTTGAGAAGATAAATAGGAAGCTTCAAAAGTTGCATCAAGCTTTATATGTTTTACATGATTGTCAGGCTTGTTCATCATTGCTAAGTATGATTTGCTATGCCAAAGCCTACATTTTCTGGAGGCATTGGCACAGGTAGTTCTTAATTATTAGCAATGTACCGGATCAAGACTTAAGATACGATTCCGAATGTTAGCCCCCTGCAACAAGGCTAACAAGCAGAATTTGGTGTCCTAAGTACTGCACATAGGAGGGCACTCTCCCTGCTCTCCTACATGTGGAGAAGATTTAAAAGTACTGAAGGCACCCTTAAGTATTCCACTCACAACACTCTGCAGGCAGAATACTGATTGTATGTAAGGGCTTAGTCAAGCTTTCACTATACGATTTAAATTTCAAAGCCCACCCACCATGCGTATCTTATTACAATGCTAATCACTGAGCCACTGTGCTGCACTATGAAGCACTGGCCTTACTGCAGATAGTAAATTAGGACTTATCACAGTGTGTTTGACTTAGTAAGTAAGTAACAATCTGTATTAGTACCAGTACAACTTCTAGGTTGATAGTGCTCCACAACCGGCGTGCCAGATTCAGGTGAGTAATTTCCACTGCCCACATCGGACTTGCCTGCTGGGGAGCAAGGGAAATCCCCAGTGGGACCCGTTGAATGCAGACTCCACCCCTTATTGCAAGGGATTCTACACTTAGAACCCCTGGAAAGAGCTGGCTGTTCTATGCACTGCTGTGGCTCTACCAAATGATGCTTGCGTGATCTAAGGTCACATCAGTGTCATAATTCTGGAGAGAGCGTGCCGCAAGGGAGAGAGCCGGAGGAAGCAGAGCAAAGGTAAGTGTACTGAGTACTGGAAGAAATTAGTTGGGGAATGGGGATTTACTGGACAGGGAGAAGGAACAAAGGCTGGGTAGACACACATAAAGAGGGGGCAATAATATTATCTGGACATAGAAGGAGGGAGTAATAAGACTGAAAGGAAACAGAAAGGGGCAATAAGGCTGGGTGGACACATGATAGATATAAAGCGCAGGCAATAAGACTGGCTGGACACACAGAAGAAGGTGCAATAATGCTGGTTGGACACAGAAGGAAGGTGCAATAAGGCTGTTTGGACACACAGAAGGAGGGGCCAATAAAGCTGGGTGGACATACACAAAGAGGGGGCAAAAAGACTGGCTGGACACACAGAAGGAAGGGGCAATAAGGCTGGTTGGACACACAGAAGGAAGGAGATATAAGGCTGGTTGGACACACAGAAGGTAGGGGCAATAAGACTGGTTAGACACACAGAAGGGGGGACAATAAGGATGACAGGACATAAATAAAGAGAGGGGCAATAAGGCTGGATGGACACAGAAGGAGGGGGCAATAAGTTAAAAGTTAATATTAGTTATATTTATAAACTAACATTGTTAATATTGGTTATAAGAAACAAAATGCTATTAGCTGCGATCTTACATTTATCAAATAAAAAATAACCATTAAATGTAATTTCTGTGTATGCACTTTGTAATTCCGGTTTTTCTTGTATATTTTTGCTTTTGGTGTGCTGTGGAATTCTGGGAAGTGTTGCCAAGGGTGAGAAAAGGTTGAGGAGCACTGTCCTAAGGGACTTGCCATGGTTGCCAGCTTAATTCACAGAGCAGCGGCCGTGTGTTATAGTATACAGCAATTTATAGGATCTCAGGAATCATGGATTTACTGCAGCGAGATGTTAATGACAAACAATCTTGCTGACTTTTATAAGTCATTAACGAGGTAAATCAATGCAGAGTTATAGAGATAGCTTATCTAGACTTCAGTAAGACTTTGATATTGTGCCACATCACAGACTGTTAAATAAACTGTATTCAAAGATGGTTGTCTGGATAAGATTTTGGTTGCAGTTTAGACAATAGAGGGTTGCAGGACCATATTAACAATGGGGCTAATGGGACTACAGACCCAGGCCTCCATCTGAAAATAGGCCCCCACACACTGCAGGCCAGGCCTCCCACTGCAGTGCATAAGTATGATATGCTCCTCTAAAGCATAGTGTGGGCCTTGATCATTTTCAGTCCTAGACCCACATGGGCCTCAATCACCTTACTGGAGGGTTGTATTAAATGGAATCCTGTCTTGGTATGGAAAGGTTACTAGCAGAGTTCCCCAGGGATCTGTACTCGGACCAGTGCTATTTAATATCTTTATTGGTGGTTCCCTATTTTTTACCCTCTGTTAATTATTGCATTGTATATGCAACTACTGTCTTTGCTATTGCCTCTGTACGGCGCTGCGGATACTGTGTGACGCCTTATAAATAAACATTAATAATAAAAAGTATGCATTTTTGCAGATAAAGATTGAGGGTCAAATAATCTGCTGTCACATTCAGTGTTTTTATTTTACTATGCAATAGCTTGAAATAAGAAATGTATTTTCCCTGCATACAAAAAATCATGTTTACCCCTCACATTGCAACATGGATATCCTTAGGTCTACACTTACACCTGCTGTGCCCTTACTCTCAAACTCTAGATCAGCCACTTGATCCGTATGGTATTAAAAAAAACAATGGAAGCAAACTGGAGGGTGGCTAGTGTAAGGCATAGAGAAATATAAAATGTGATGGAAGATAAGAACCACTTGGCTCATCCAGTCGCCCATTTTATTTTTTAATAAGTCACCATCATTTTGCCTCTATTGATGATGGCAATCTGCATTTATATAAAGATTTTCAACGTCTATACATTTGTAATCATATTAATTATTAAGATAAAGATATACATAGACAGGATTTTATTCTATTGGATTTTTTCCCCCTAAAAGAAACCAGTCCAGGCAGATATCCAAAATATAAAAACATGCTATTTATGACTGATATAAAAATAATTCAGGAAATGAACAATGGCAAAGCTTTATATTCCCTGGCACAGTAAAGGCAACTTAATATAATGTCCGAGCAGCTTTGTTTCATGTTTGATTCAGCAGGGTTTCAGGGAGCAGTATATGCACATTACTGAACAGTCAATTTGTCTTGTTTAAGCATAAAGGTTTGTTTTATCACAATATAACACCACAGATACCAAACATATATAGAAGACACATACATGTTAACTCTATTAAATAGACTCTGAATATATTAAATATACAGGTGTCACCTAGTAGTTTAATGATATAGGATCGCAGGACCGGAACCTGATTTAATAGGGCCCTGCCAGCAGACCTCTGGCTGCGGAGATCCTAATTACCATAAGTACGAGGGGAAAGCACTCTCCACACGCTTATGGGTTTCCGTGTGACAGAACCTTATGCATCAACCCCCTCTTAAAATGTGGGTGGTGTGTAAATGAGTATTGTGTATAAGGGTTTAGCCAAGTCCTTACTATATGAATTATATAGAAACATAGAAAGTGACGGCAGATAAGAGCCACATGGCCCATCTAGTCTGCTTATTTGTTTATTGAAAACTATACTGACCCTAGACCCTATTTACCCTCAATTTGGGTTTCAATTTAGGATACCCTTATATTTATCCCAAGCATGTTTAAATTGTTCTACTGTATTGGCCTCAACCACCTCAGATGGGAGAATATTCCATTTATCTATCACCCTTTCAGTGAAGTAATTTTTCCGCACATTTCCTTTGAATCTACCACCCTCCAGTTTGTATCCATGCCCTCGTGTTCTAAAAAGGGTTTTCCTGTGTGAACTCCACAGGAGCAATGTTATTACTAAAATATCCTTTTCCCGTTCCCCAAAACGCCTGAAGCTGGTTCCATTTTGCCAATATAGCATCTCTCTCATCTCCAAGCAATGTTCGTGCAGAAAGTGCACTTGCTGTGTTGATTAGTTGGTTTGGCTCCTTCCTCCCAGCATGTGGACATGCAATAAGTATGCCATCCCCCAGTCACCCTCTCACCCTCCACCGGGACATATGGATTTTGAGGCTCTAGATCTGTGCTGGACGTTCTCTGCATGCGCCCATGTAAACTAGGGTCGTTTTCAGCAGTAGATGGAAAACAGCTCCAACGATGAAATCCACTGCTGATAAAAGAAAATTTGGCAAATCTTGTCTCCTATGGATATAATTTTCTGGTATATAATTACAATGCATCATGAGGGTATATAAAGAAATAGGTGCCCTGTATTTCTGTTGCACACTTACAGCTACATATTTTCCTAATCTCTTATACTGACCAAAGAGTCAGTATATACAAAATGTATATTATGTAATCAAGCAGAGAAAAGACTACTTCTATACTTCAATACCTCTTTGTCTTGAAATAGTTGAAAGCTTCCCTTTGCTGCAGTTTACCATTATAATGTCATCAACTATGCAATTCTTACCACTCTGCGTCCTGCCTTGCTATAGGCACAGGGGAAAAGGTGTAGTAGCAACAATATGTTGCTTAGCAATTCCAACACTTTCAGTTCTCATTGCAAAGCAGCCCACTAATGAGTAACTGGATATGGGCTGTTAAATTTCATTAGTGGTCTTGTCAGTTCTAAGATCGTGGGTTGTGAAAACAGAGCTGTTTTTTCAACCCACCATACTCCATTTAACACGGCAGCAGAATGTTCTGTGAACTCAGCCACAGACGGGAACAGCAGTGAGGTAATAGCTGGTGAGATGCTGAGATCACAGGTGAGGTTTTGAGTTTCTTTTTCTTCTTTCACTCTTAGTAATACGCTTTCCATCCTTCTTTTCTCCTCTTCCCATCTAATCCACATAACCCAGGACACCAGCAACTTTACAGCTAAGCTATTAAATCACCACATCTATCACCATTCTGAGATGACGAGAGACAAAGGAAATCAACTGTGGTACTTTCACTTACCTTCATAAGAACGCAGAGGAATAGCCTTTTGGATGGGGTCAACCAACATCCACTTTCAGAATAGAGAGATACCATAACTATGACTTAGTTCCATATTAAGTACAAAAGGCCAAATGATTGTTACAGCACCTGCACCCAATCTAATGAGCGGAATTGGCATCCACCTGCTGTGATGGGTCACAGTGGTCTACTAACATAGTCCAACACCAGGACTCCTTGCTCTGAGTTCTGTCATGGATCCATATGGGCAGCATGATGTGACTCGGGGCAGTCCAATGCCTAATTCCAGCCCTGCTTAACACCCATTCAAAAGTTACCTGACAAAAACTCTTTTCATAGTTTACCAAGTTAGAATCCACACTTGCTTTTACAAATGGGCGACTTTACACTAAAACAAATTCTCTTAGCTCTATTTTGCATACATCAGTATAATGATATGATCACAGACTCCTGAGGAAGGTGCCATTGTACAGCATATACAAGCACAGACCATGATGAGGTAGAAAAGCTGGCATACTGCAAAGAAAATCCATCATAATAGCATTAGGATGGAAATATAAGGAGCCTAAATCTATTCTGGCTCAAATATTGATAATATATCTTTATATCCTCAGATTTCAAATGTTTGTGATGACAGAAAACATAGTGTAATGCATAACAGTAGACATCATTCCACAAATATGAGATATAAGTTTCACCTTTGTGAAAGAAAGAGATGCACTGAATAAAAGGGTTAAATAGCAGCATGTAACAGGGTAATGAAGAGATGGAAGAAATGTGTGCCGCGGTGAAGTAAGGGTACACATTGAGCTTTGCCCCATTCAGTTTATATTCAAATGTCAAGATACATATTGCAGCCACAGACTGGAGCAATTAATGAACACTCATGGAAAATTCTTTCTGCCTTCTGACAAGCTAGGGGCTCCCACTTCCCCATCTTACTAGATGTTTCTGGCAGCAAGTCTGCATGAAGGGCACACATCCTTGCTCAGCGCTGGGCTGTCTCTGTGAATTAGGCTAACACTGCACAGGGGACGCCAAGGCCTTATTAGCCGGACCTGTTAAAAGAGCACAACCTGGAGTAGTTTGCTTACCATGTGCACAACTGCAGTATGAGCTGAAAGATTAAAAGCCTTGTCAGCGGGAGAGCAGCCAAAATGTAAAATAGAGAGAGCGTTTGTAGTACACATCCTAATGTCTGTAAAACAGAAGCAGAGGCCTGAAGTGGAAACTACTTTCTACATTTCTGCAGTGCTTTTTATTGTCATAGAACGCACTGGAATGTTCTGGCACGTTTTTTTCGACGGATTTTCAAAATTTTAAAAGTTTTGACGGCAAAATCATTAAAACAGTGTATGTGGGCTGCTTGTGTGTCGAGTCCGATGCATGCGCACTTCATCCGCGCTGGTTGTAATGGCACTGTTTGACTTGTGATTGGTCGCGCGTGAGTTGATGTGAGTTCCAGCACCTTTTTTCTTACAAAAAAAGCACTGCATTTATTCATATTCAGTGGCTGCAACACATACTATAATCATTGGTTATCTATAAGCAAGACAAAGCTTGAAAAGTACAGGAGAAATAAGTCTATGTCGTAGATCTAGGAATAAAACGTTGACAACGATCCTCTGAAAGAACCTGAAGTCTGACATTTTCTGGCATGTGTGCTGTACTCTGACTGCCTAATAGAAGACCAGAATAGACCTAATAGAACACCAGTGACAGGAAGAACAACACGCTGCAGTTATGAGGCTATGTAGTGATATTTCCAGTAGCTGAGATACCATCTATTCTTTGTTCCTTTAGTAAATATAAAACAAATACATAAGATTTTTACTGAGAACGGTAATAAGGTGAATGCAGAGCATACAATTCAATATAATCAAAAACTAGAGAGCAACATGGTATATAACCAGAGGTGGGATTCAGCCGGTTCTGTCCGGTTCTGCAGAACCGATACCTAATGCTAGGTATGGTTCTGCGAACCGGTTGCTAATGAGCGCCGCTATAAACAGTGGCGCTCATTAGCAACCGGACCAGTATCCACAACCTAACATAGGTATCGGTTCTGCAGCGGCGCTGCCATCACCAGCCTTCTCCCCGGCCTCCTCCCCTTATGAATGACGTTGCGTGACCTGGGGTCATGCAGCGTCATTCAAGGCCAGCGTCCCGCCGCGGAGCAGAGCGCGACAGGACTCCGAAGGTAAGTGTGGAGGGAGGGGAGAGCCAGGAGCCTGGACACTTGATGTGGATACTGGTGGGAGCTGGACAATGATGAGAGTACTGGTGGGAGCCTGGGCACTTGATGGGGATACTGGTGGGAGCTGGACACATGATGAGGGTACTGGTGGGAGCTGGACAATGATGAGAGTACTGGTGGGAGCCTGGGCACTTGATGTGGATACTGGTGGGAGCTGGACAATGATGAGAGTACTGGTGGGAGCCTTGGCACTTGATGGGGATACTGGTGGGAGCTGGACACATGATGAGGGTACTGGTGGGAGCTGGACACATGATGAGGGTACTGGTGGGAGCTGGACACATGATGAGGGTACTGGTGGGAGCTGGACACATGATGAGGGTACTGGTGGGAGCTGGACACATGATGAGGGTACTGGTGGGAGCTGGACACATGATGAGGGTACTGGTGGGAGCTGGACACATGATGAGGGTACTGGTGGGAGCTGGACACATGATAAGGGTACTGGTGGGAGCTGGATACATGATGAGGGTAAAAATATATGTTTACAAATAGTAATAAAACTGTTTGTTTTTATACCACTCACATTTTCTATGTTATATCAAAACAATCTAATTGGTTATGAGATTAAGATGATTTAAATATTTTTTGTATATATATATAGTGTTAGATTAAGCGTGGTGAAATACTCTTTTTCATATTTAATGCATGAATTGTTAAATTACCTTTCGGTATATCTTTTAGTATACTTAAAATAGTCATTAGGACATAGAACCTGTTGTTAATTTTTTTGAATCCCACCACTGTATATAACATGTCAATGATCGCAGTGCAAGGAAGAGACATACAATAACATGGTATACAACATGTCAATGAACACAGTACAAGGAAGAGACACATACAATAACATGGTATACAACATGTCAATGAACACAGTGCAAGGAAGAGACACATACAATAACATAGTATACAACATGTCAATGAACGCAGTGCAGGGAAGAGACACATACAACATGTCAATGAACGCAGTGCAAGGAAGAGACACATACAATAACATGGTATATAACATGTCAATGAACACAGTACAAGGAAGAGACATATACAATAACATAGTATACAACATGTCAATGAACGCAGTGCAAGGATGAGACATATATAATAACAAGTGGACAAAAGGAACAGTTGTAGAAAGAACCTAGGGGTAGATGTACTAAATTGCGATTTTGTGAAACCGTAGCTTTTAGGGCGTTATTTTTTGTCGTTTTGTAAAGCGCCATATTTACTAACACTCAAACTGGCAAAAAAAATGTTAAATATATAAACCAATGGATTTACTACAGTATAATATATTTTTATAAAGCACTGTCTAAAAGCGGTGCTTTTAAAATACTGGTAGTGAGTGGCTGTTGTGATAGAATCGCTGCTGACTATCACTGTAATTGCATGTAAAAAAACAATAATTTCTATTAAAAGTCTCAATAAAAAGCCCTTTATTATGTGTTAATCCGCACTGCAGCAAGCGCCGTGCTGCCGTTAACCCTTGGTATGCTGGTGCTTCTAGTATCACTAATCACAGCGGCCCTGATTCACAGTTAAGAGTAAAATTGTGAAGTTACCTAAATATACGCACTTAAAAAAGCCACAATACCGATTCAGAGAAAATAAAGGACCCGATTAACCACTCCCCCTGTGTAGTGCTACGTAAGGACATAGAACCGGATCCAGAACTGCGCATGCGTAGTAGCTATTGTACGTAATCTGCGTATCATTTTCTTTTAGACCGCATATACACAATCTATGTATCGAAACGTAGACCGCATATACGCAATCTACATATTGAAACGATAAGTAGATTACGTACAATACCTACTACGCATGCGCAGTAGCTACTGTTTATTGAACTACGTCCGTCTATGGAACATGGACGTAGTTCTGGATCCGGCCCATAGGTCTTTGCTGCGTGTATAGGTACATGAAACTTAATTAGCTGTGAATCAGCCGTGCATTTAGTTGCTTAAAATTGGTTATGATTCAAAGATATGTAACTAAACGCACTGATTATGATTCTGAAAAGTAACTATTATTTTGGTTGTTTTAAAAACAGCAGCAAATCTCATTAACATGTTAATAAAAGTAGCATTAAATATACTTAAATAAACTTTAAATAGAAATATTTATGACAGACTTAGCAAAACACATAAATGCATACTGCAAGAAGTTATAAATACAATGATCTACTACATATAGAGTTTCATAAACATTTAAGTATAAAGAAAATAAACTACACAAACAACCAATACAGTTAAATAAGTAAATCTAATGATTTTTTTGGTCACAAAATTTCAAGTAAAAAAAAAACTTAAAAAATGAAACAAAAAAATGGCTATCTTTACAAGGTTAAAGTCTTGCACAAAATGTAAAGTCTGTATAATATATTTAAAATAAGCTTTTATTTGTTTAATAAAAAAAAACACATCTATTGATTATAAACACGCTGCAGGTGTAGCCTCAACTAAGTAAGTGATAACGCATGCCCTCACATTAAACGATATGGTTCATCAACTTACAAGTGGTCGAGGGCTACCTTAACTTTATCTGTGCTTATGTTAGATTACGCAAGGCTCTCCTACCTGTGAATCAGTCCTAACTCTGTTGGAACGCCCATACTGTACATTAGTAGCCCATGTGTGGCTCATTTACTTTAAGAGTCTTGCACCTCTAGCTACGCATGAGGGACTCATTCCGTGCCAATGCGTGCATCAGTCAGACGTCCATGTATGTGAATAAGTCGCCCAGGGTTTCCGTGCTTATATTTAAATCTGGGCATGCGCAGTTTAACTGATGGTAAAACTACACACAGAGATTCTGCACTTAAGTGTAAATATGGTCCAGCATATCCATGGCTGTCAGGGCATGCTGTGTCTTGTAGTACCACAAGCAACAGCATTCCAAGGTGGCAAGGCCAGTGCAGCATGTATTTTGTGTACCTCCAAATAATAAATAGCATTAAAATAAAAATGTGAAAAAAGTCTAAAAATTATAAAAGACAATTTATTACTTACTGTCTTTTTGCTTTAATCTTCTTCCCATAGTCATCCCAGGCATCCGATGGCAGGAGTCAGTAGAGATGCGGCAGGGAGGTTCTTCTTCTATGTGCTCCTGCCACAAATAACACCTTTGGTCCCCCTATTTATAACTTCTGAAAGTGGTTACAGAAGCAGTGGCATCTCTGGTACTGTACAGCCCAACCTGTGCAACCAGTCTTCATTGAAGGTAGGGCATATATAAGCCATGGAACAAGAAATAAATGAGTCGGCACTCAAACCTAAACACTAGCTGCTGCTGTCAATATGTGGACCTCAACCACAAAGAGTTCCCTTGCCTCTCATTCAGAAGTGGGACGCTGTCGAGAGTCGAGCTACTAATCTTGGGGAAAAAAACAACATTCACCTGACAGCCGTGCTCCGTGCCGGGCTGGCCACCCAACACAGACGGACAATATCATCCATATGGATCAGAGATCGATATCACCCCACTGCATCAGGTAAAGTGTTCATTAACCACCAAACTTTTGGAACTATTACATATTTAACACAAGAAATCTTTATTTTCTCTTCATTTCTACATGGGAATCGTGCAATTATTAACCTGCTCCTCTCTCAGCACTTGAATTTTATTGTATTATCTGCTTGTCAGCTATCATGATGATTGCATAGCACTCGGTGTGCGTTTTAATATCATTTATATCTTGTACCGGTTTCTATATATTCATTTTATTTCTTAGATTTTATTTATTTACTTATTTGTATTAAAATTCAATTTTATGTATACTGGTGTTTGGTTTGATTCTGACCATCACGGGTTTTCTCAGTTTAATATAGACACTTTCTTTTGCGCTGTCATACCCCCTTCTTTTTTATAATATGTAATATGCTGGCTCTATTCACCTAGAAATACTATA
>WWET01000703.1:532247-547905 GCA_011038615.1 Limnodynastes dumerilii
GCAGAACGGGGACTACAGTGCAAGTAAGTATTTTTTAAGTATTTTGTACTGTAGCTGGTTGCTGGACATGATGGGGGCTGGACATGATGATAGCTGATGGGTGCAGGACATGATGGGGAATGCTGGGTGCAGGACATGATGGGTGCAGGACATGATGGGGGCTGATGGGTGCTGGACATGATGGGGGCTGATGGGTGCTGGACATGATGGGGGATGATGGGTGCAGGACATGATGGGGGCTGCTGGGTGCAGGACATGATGGGTGCTGGACACTATTTGGTTCAAAATATTTTTTTTCCTGTTTTCCTCCTCTAAAAACTAGGTGCGTCTTATGGTCTGAAAAATACGGTATATGGAACAAATTATTATGCACTCTTACAGCTCAAAGTCAAAAGGAAGACATTTTAATCAATTGCACATCACCAAAGATGTCTGATATCTCAATTCACAGCAGAATGTTTTATTGTTGTATTTATTGGTCTTATTTACAAATGTCTAAATTTGTGATGATTGGTGTGTTGATTGAGATGCTTTTTCTTTAAGATTAAAATCTTAATTTTTTAAAGTGTAGACAACTCTTACAGTAGTTGGTGTAAAGGATGTAAAGTAATTAATTTCATCCTAACCCCTTGGAAACAAATGCGTATTATTTAATGAACATCTCCATTATGACCAGTTGGAAAGTTTACATTTACATTACATCATTAGCTTAAGCTGCATGTGTGTCCTACCATAAAGGGTCAAATCATCAAGGAGATAAAAATATTTAGGGCTTCTCTGTAACTGTGAAAGGTCTCTTGGTGATAGCTATTGCCAGGGGTTATTTGCAATACATGAGAACCGGTGTCCAGTTATGGCATTATCGCACTCAAGGGGGAAAAACAATACAAAACAGGCTAAAAGTGAAAATTATAGAGTTTCCAGCCATACTCATTCTACAGCTGATTGCCTATTTTCCATTATGTTCCACTGGGGCTGCTAACTTGTGACCCAGTATATACATACATACTTTATGCAACAATGCAAAGAGAAAAATCCTGGACGTTATTGATACTCTATTTTCCATATTCATTCAAATTACTATGAGTAGACGAAGCATAATAATTTATCTAAGGTCATCTAAGTATGTGCCCTGTGCTGATACATTATGGTATTGCTTCTCTCCCCTCAGGAAATCATTGTACACCACTTGGCCTTATCCAAAGGTGATCATACACCAGCTTATGTAGCGAATCTTGTACAACATTCAGACCCTAATGCAACATAAACAGCGGTGTCTTGTGTTCTGAAGGATGTTTTGTAGGAGGGAAGAGGAGGAGGCATGTAATTAGTGTACAGTTATGACATGGCTAAGAAAGTGCATCCAACCCAAACCTGGATCAGACAAAAATAAGGACTACACCAGACAATGGTCCAGGGAACTGACAGTACACACCCTATTTCTGACCTCTGTATTTTGTTGTCAAATATTTAATATATACAGTAAAAAAGTAATTTTTGCACTTTTTTAAAATAAATCTATTATTTTGTATTTGTGTTCGTGGTTTCACATTGTAATAGAAGTTGCACTTGCACTATTCATAACCGTTTTTCCAGTATAAAATACAGAATACTGCTGTATGCACAACTTTTCTGGTCACAAAGCTGCATTGAGCTTTGCTGCTTTGTCCCCGTATGCCACGTATTATACTTGCATTTCTCTCCAGTGGTGCCATTGAGTGTGCCCTTAGAATGCAAGCATCATGGCCAAGATCTCACCCTGCATGTACGGCCTGCTGTGCTCTGATCTGTGTTCCCCTCTGGATCAGGTCAACTGTCTCTAAAAAAGTCAGTGATGGAAATTAAAGCAATAGTCTCAATGGTAACACAATGGTAATGGTAATGATATCGACAACAAAAGAGCTTTTGTGAAGAATTACGATAGTCATTTATTGCATCCTGTCATCTGTCAGGATTCAGCATTGGTAAATATGCTGTAAATTAAGACAACACCAGCATGCATGCCGGACCTTGCACTGCCTGGCAAAGCAGTAAGGGCACTCCCACTACCGCCTTCTAGCATCACCAGGGAGCTGAGTATTGCTATGAGCCTGTAATGCTGAATCATTATAACGTAAAATAAACCAATAAACATATTAAAGTCATTTTCACATGCTGCCCAATTTCTTCAATAAAGAAAAAAAAAGGGAGATCTAAGTCAGTCATACACTTAAGTGTCAGAACCCTACCTTTACTCTACCGTACACATCTGCTTCTTCCCACACCCGGCACTTCTTTACCATGTATGGCGAGGTTTCTGCATGCGGATTTCAAGGGCCAGCCCCTTTCACTGAAGTTTTTATTACTTTTCAAAGGGACTTACATAAGAGACTTATTTCTGAATCTGGTCCAGTGTCCCTGAATTCTCTCATGTGTTCTGATTCCCTGGAGTTTTGTGCTTCTCTGAAGATAGTTCTCTGCCATTTTCTGGACCTGTGCTGTCTCCTGGATTCCTGTTCCTCTTTTTGCCTCCTGTTTCTGTAGATTGCTGCATTGCACTCCCTGCTTTACCATATTGCATTCATCTTACATCTGGATCTTTTGTTCACTGTCTGCTGCATTCGGTCCTAGCACTGTCCACAGGACAGCGTACTGTTGCTGGACTGCAGCTAAGCCCATCCCAACCATCATGGGCTCTGGTGAAAACATGGGGGCAGATCCAGAACAATGCTTGTAAGAAAATTTATGCGTGGCGGACATGTAAAATCGCGTTTTGGTAAGTACTGCACATGCGCACCATAGAAAATACTCTCCTTAACGTAGCGTAAATGTGAACGTATGGGCCATTCACGTATGTGTTGCGTAAATCCTTATGTTTGGGTGTGCCAATTTTACGTGTCAAAAATATGTCTAAAATACGCATTGTAAGCGGGGGTTTGTATTTAAAGTGCCCAGTATGGGCGTGCTTAGCTGCATAAGTACGTGTTGCTCATACCTACAGGAGCGGATGACATCGGTTACGTGGGCAAAAGTTAAGGTAGGGTTTGGAAAGTGGATCTTGGACAAAATACGTATATTCAAGGGGTGTACCAAGGGGAGTGTATAGAAGGTACGCATGCGTAAATACGCTACGCGAGTAAACGTACGGCAAGTGGAGTTCTGGATCTACCCCATGGTCAGTAATAGACTCTGTGCCTCCATGCATGTCATCTGGCTGGTCTGTGTTTGAAAAGTTACAAGTAAATAGAATGGAAATCCCACATTATAGAGGCAACTGGAATACAACTGCCACATATAACTGACACAGACAGCCCGACTTCTCTACATCTTTTCAGTGAAGAGGGATCCATCATGTGCCACCAATATAAATTGACTGTTATAATCTCAAAATTATTTTTACATTTAAATACAAATTGTCAGATATATTTCAAACTATCATACTATGGAAAGTAAATGCTGACATATCATTCCTCATTGTTACATTCTGCTGGGATATTCGCAGCATGAACTCTTTCACCCTTGGTTGCTTGAGCAGTCATTATATAGCCCTCACTGCCAGCTGGTTTTCTGTTTCCCGGATTGTTGCCAAGCAACTAGTATGCACTAGCACAGTCAGGCCTACAGAAGCCACTCCAGGTACTAGCCTGAGTAATAGCTCTCAGCTGTTGCATAATAGCCAGGATTCAGACCTACCAGAGCTGACAGGCTCTACAGCTGATTGGATGTTCAGCGTTTAAATACCCAGCAAGGAGGACTCTATTCTGCTTGTGATATTGTATGCTGTAGCTATTTTGTCGATTTGTATTAGGTTTATTACATCAGGATTCTTGTCTAGTTCTTGCTCTGTCCTACTGTTCTATTGCCTTGTTTTATGTTGATATACCTGCTCTTATCTTTCCTTGTCCTGCCATTTGTTATATCTATCCACTACCTTGGCTCATCCCTTCTACCTGTGTTTATTACCTGACTTCCTGCTTACCTCTCACTAGTGTGTTTATCTCTCTGACCTAAAACCTTGCTACCCTCTGCCTTTACCTGTTTATGTATATCCATTCCCAGTTACAAGGTATCTCTACTATCCTCCTGTGTGCTCACACAATCCTAGTCTGGTTCTCTGAGTTCTTGTCTGGATCAGTTTTACCCCATCCTTGTTTGGTACTGGTTCTTGTTTGTGTCGTTCTCTGCGGTGGTCTGTTCCAGTCCTGTATTGTCTATTTGTGTTATGTCCAGTCTTACCATGATGCCTGACTCCCAAACCCTCCTCGCTACTCCGGGAGCTGCCACTGGGGGCTGTGACCTGCTGGGTGTCCTGCAGCCAAGACTATCCCCACCATCAGGGGCTCTAGCGAAGACCAGGCCCCAGTCAGACTCCGCGCCCTGCTGTGCAGGGACTGTGGGCTTGATCCAGACCTACGCATGAGAGCGGAGCGTATTACCGTAAACTTTCACTCCCACGACACTCCCCTTACCTTCCTTTCATTACACCCGCCGAACCCTACCCTAACTTTTCCATGTGTTCGTACGTATTTTCGTAGCAACGCGCTGTTCATAGCGGTCTAAGCACGCCCATACTGTACAATTTAAATGGCTTTCCCCACCTGCATTCCTTAACTCCAGCGTCCGTACTAACTTCGTACTATAAAAACGCCCCATCGTCGGAAAAAATGCAAATAATATGGACGCCCGAATCGCCGCTACGAAAAGGTCTTTGGTATGACCGGAAGTTGTCACTATGCACATGCGCAGTGCGTTTTTTCTGGCGATTTTACGCTTACGATCAGCGTCAGCTCGCATGCGAGTGTAGGTCTGGATCAGGCCCTGTGATACTAATCTGTGCTCATAAATGGAGGATTTAACCATCACTCTGGAAGGTTATATGTATGCTTTCTTCTAGTCTGTACTTTTTGTTCTTGTTCAATAATTCTGGAGGCCAGATCAAAAAGTGATTTTTTTTTCTATAGTATCCTATGTTTGAGGAGCTCTGAAAGGAGTAAAAGATTTTCCTCTGACTGGTATTGCATGTGTTGAATGTGTGAATAGAAAGATCTTTACTCCTGTTTTTCTCTGGTCGTCATGAGTTTTAGCTTTAAAAGGAACATTCCAATAAACTGACAATAAAAACAGCCTAAAAGCCCTGTTCCTTTTTATCACAAGTTTTATATTCTTTTTCCTTTGTGCTGTAAAAGGGAATTTTATGCAGGTGAAAAGTGCCAGACTGAGAGGGCTGGAAACTAAATCCTTAAATCTTATGATGCACAGCACAGGTAAGGCACATAAAAATTCTTCAACCCTCTCACATGTTTCACATGGATCCTTCACCCAGCATGGGCATTATCAAGGTAGTCACTTCATAGCTCGACACTTAACAATGTCATTTTTCTTATTCCATTTAAATGTATTTTTCTCATTCACCAAAATGTAACATATGATGCAGAAATGTGACCCCATAATAAAAAACACATTATGTGCCAGACTCAGACTTTTGTAGGACACCCTGGCAGGCTTCCAAGGACAATGCAGACATCCATGATTTGGATATGGACTTCCATGATTGATTCAGTCTTTTAACCAATGTCCAGAAAATAAGGTAAGTAAGGTAAGCTAAAAGCCCCAACATGATAACAAAAAATGTGGTCAAAATTTTCTGCCCTTACATCTATGCTCTCATTGTTACTCAGTTGCATTGTTGTCATCAGTACTTATTAACTGTGGTCTTCTTAAAAGAAACTGCCACACGTAGAACTATCTTACTATCCTGACATTCAATTAGCTTAATGCTTTCAGAGTTTGCCAAAGAAATATATAGAAAGAGCTAAGAGGTGTAGAGTGGTGAAGAGGCAAAGCTATATCAGATATTTCTCCTTCCACCCTTTTCAGAAATGTTAAATTACAGTACTTTTTTTCTAGATACAATGTTTTCTTGTATTTATAGTTTAATAACAATGGGCTGGATCCAGACTTAAGTAAGTGCTTGAAATTAGTTACTCCTGGGCTAAACCATGTTGATTGGAGGGGAGAGTCATATTTCATCTGTTGCAAAGTCTGGATTTAGCCCAATATTATAAAAAATGCCCTATAGTATACGCACTGACCCATTTATGACCCAGAAATTGTTGGCCTTATTGTATTTATTGGAAGCAATTCTTATCATTTAAATTAGAAATATAATATTTTCCTCTTATTTTCCAACTCTGGATCTGATCCGTAGTGTGTTTGGCCATCACGCCTGCTGGAGCATTTTCTAAACAGGCTTTATTAAGGATCTAAATGGCTTTCAACATAGCACTGTCATATGTGTGGTCACAAGTCACTTAATTTAATGTATTGTATTGAAGTGGATAGCAGCTCAACCATGATGCAGTAGGCTATTCAAGTTCACTGAATAGGGCCACTGAGGATCAAACCACCTCTAAAACTCTGTCTGCATGAGAAATCATCATGAAATTCATTGTTTGGTTACTGCGGCCAAGGTGCAGAAAAGCTTTACGTAATCATTCTGCACGGTCAGATGCAGTCCTGTGAGGCACCCCACTATTGGATACTCGTTCAGTGCAAAAGTGTTCCCTAGAGAATTGTGGCAACAGTTTGATAATGAGATATAGCATGATAAAGAGCAAGACATAAGGCACAAAATAGCTAGATCAGTTTTAATACTGTTAATATAAGTTTAGTTTGCAGTATTTCTAGAATGTATTTAAAAGTGCAGCACATTTATCCCTTTTACTACTCACTTACTTTATCCCCAGAGATTACTTTTTCCTACAATTGTCTTCACACCTACAAGACTGGATAAAAATAACAAACAGTCAAAGCTTCATGTGTGGGACAGAATATCTTTTCCATTATAGATATTAAACCTTCCATGTGTGAGTGCCCGGCCCCTGATCAGGACAAATAACCTCATAATATGAATAACGACACAACTTCTGTGAGTCAACAATTTTTATTAAATAAAATTATTAAACTATGGCCTAATAAATTTAGGATCATAAACAATAATGATTAAATAGCTAAACTGATGGGGGCAAAGAAAAAGTAGGTACAGAAATAATATATATGCATCAAATATGTGTGAGGAAAAAACAAGTTGGTTAACATAGCACATTGCAGTTTCATCAAAGGCACAAACAAACAGTATCAACAGAGGCCGCCCCCTCAAGCGAGCTTATGATCATGCCGGCCAAATTCAACGGCGAGGACATTAAGAAACCGGCCAAATTCAACGGTCAAGTCCTAAAGTTAAATTGCCCAGATAAACACAAACAATACCAAGCCAATGTGCAAACCTTCTAAAATGAATACTACCTGTGCCTGCTTTCTACCAACCCAACTGAGCTCACTCAAAAGCAAAGGGTTACACAAACTAGAGGATAAAACTAGACCTAAAGGGCAGGTTTGGGGTGGGAAAATTTCTCTAGCAGAAGACGACCACTTCCTTTTGCTGGCAGCTTAAAAAACTTTATCTGCTTCTCCCCCCTCCCTTTGACCAAGCCAAACACAGATCAGAGGTAAATGACGTCATAAAAAGCTGAGCAGCACACAGGGAGTTTTACTAATCCTCAGGCCAAATCCTTGGCCTTGCGTTTCCCTAAACCTTCCATGTGTGACTACCTGGCACCTGAACATAACCTCTTAATGGGCCGTATTCAGACCTCTGGCAGCATTGCATATGCGGCCGGAGTTTACCGATGTGAACTACTGCACATGTGCAGTAATCTGACATCTACGTTACTTTTTGCACTGATTGCGTATACGCGGTCTTTAAGACACATATGTCACACATAAAAGCTATTTCACAATCGCGAAAACGGTCGGCCCAAAGTTCGACCGCCACCACGATCAGAAGTAGTTGAAGCAGTACCAGATTCTGTGTCAAACCCAGAGAGAACCAATTGCACAGGCAGGGCTCCGCACACCAGTCCCCCCTGAAAAAGACACCGAACCCGAAACTCCCTGCTGTGTCAGTACAGAGCTGTAATTCTACATTAGAAACCACTGGGGCGGGCCAAATATGCACTCCATTGAAGCTTTCAAAGAAGGAATCCCACACCCCAAGATCAGACTTAAGATCCTTGGACAATGGGATCCACCTCCCTGGGTCACGCAAACCAGCGGATGCCCCCTCCAACCTGCGACAGAATATCTTCCTGAATGGGATGACCCTGCACGCAAAGCAAAGAGGGCCCACTAAAGAAAGGAGCTGTTTGAGCGTGATGTGTCTAGCCCTCTTAGCCATAGCAATGTGATGATGTAACAGCCGAACCTTTTCAGCAGGTAAGCGACAGAAGCCCTCAACCGTGTCTATCTCAATACCAAGATAGGACAGACAGGTGGAGTGATAGGCACTCCAAAATGATAAAACAGTGCACGAATAGAAAAAAAAAGCGTTGAGCAATTGTTGGACAATTTAGGGCCGATGACCAAGAAATCATCCAGATAATGAGCAATACCAGAGAGCCTCATACCCGTCTCAATGCACCAATCGGAAAGCATTTGTCCACATAAAACTTGCCCTCCAGTCTCAAACCCATGAAACAGAAAGACTCCGTATGCATGGGCAAGAGACGGAAGGCAGACTCTACGTCGATTTTTCCCATAAGAGCTTCACGACCAAAACTGCGCAGTAACTGTAACGCGTCCTCAAAGGATTGGTAAACTATTCTGGATGCCTCCTCTGGTATTGCGTATTTAAGAGAGATGTTGTATTAGGTGAAACTTCCCAGGGACTTTCTTAGGAACTACGCCTACAGGTGATACTATCAAATTGGGTATGGGAGGCTTATCAAATGGACCGCACATCCTGCCCAAACTAAGCTCCTTATCAATTTTTTCTTTTAAAACAATGGGATTCTGTCTAGCTGACTGTAAATACCGGGGTAACACCAACTAAACTGACCCAACTTTGGGAATTTTTAAACCATTATGAAAACCTTGCAATAAAAGATCCACCTTTTTCCTATTGGGGTAAGGATTAAGCCACCCCGTCATATTATCCAACTTAATTGGTGACAGTGCTAGACTTTGAAGCTGTGGAAGGAGTCTGACGAGCAGTGGAGGCTGAAGTAGATGGCCTGCTGCAAGTCTTTGCGGGATGCGGGGCGTTGCATCGCAGGCAAACATGCCTGAAGTTGCAGCGGCTCCCTTTATTGCATCCGTTATTGTTGAAATTAAAACACTTGCCTCTGACAATGGAGGTGGCGCTTCCACACCCCTTGGCCTGAAACCGCTTAGCGGACAGTGCATCCGCTGCCGTTTCAGCTTCATATGATGCTTCGAGCCACAGCTCAACATCTTTAGTACGAACGTTAATGTTAGGCAAACTATCATACTTGAGCCTGAGCTGCTCATCATACTTCCTCCAAGCAGTGCCCTTATTACATGCATTTATATCGTGAAGGTGTCGTAGCATATTCCTACTTTCATTTGGGCAGGTTTCCAAATAGCACTCCATAAACGTACACCAACCCGCCATCCAGTTGTTGTCCTTTATGCTCGCGTTGCTCCTGGACACCGCTGGGCCCAGGAGTTGGTTGTAATTCTGTACTGCCGATGTCCGTATTATTCCGACTGACTGACACCTGATGTGCCTCATTTCCAACTTCAAGAAACCTGCTGGGTCTCTGCAATGACAAAAATCTCATTACGTTGCACTGATGATGGCCAAGTCAGCCTGCTGCTGCTGATGCTGCTGCTGCTGAGGAGAAGATAACACCTGCTGACCGCTATACCTTATAAAGTGTCATCTCAAACCTGAGGCCACCCCTGGCCTTGTTGACTTGTGCCATAGCAAGCAGCCTGAAGTGACAACCAAGGGAAAAAAGGGAGCATTGCCTGAGGACTGGGGCCAGCCCAGTAAGGCCAAAGTCCTGCACTGCCATAGTTCTAAGCAGTTAAAGGTGCCTGCAGGTGGCCACCGTAAATGGCACCTAAAGAGGTGTGCTGTGCTGTGCTATATAATTATAAAAATTGGGTCCTCTGCTATAAGAAGGTCTCTGATCCTAGTGAGGAGGGGGTTCAGCCCCATAACCACCCATAGGCACTCTGCGCCTAGGCATATCAGCCATTATAAAATAAACACAATCTGCAAATAATAGAGAAAATGAAAGAGGAGAGGGAAAGGAAAGAGAAGAGGAGGATAGAATAAAATAAAGGAAAAAGGAAAGACAGAACGGTGATTAATATAAGCAAAAGAAACGAAAAAAGACTAATAAGATGAAATAATTTACAGTAAGGGCTATATTTACCAACTTCATTTTTAGGTGATAATACCTGTTTTCACAGTAAAACGGACATTGGGCCAGATCCAGAACAACGATTGTGAGCGAATTTACGCGTGGCAGAGACGTAAAATTGCGTCTTTGTAAGTACTGCGCATGCGCACCATAGAAAATACGCTCCGTAACGTAGCGTTAATTTGAACGTATGGGCAATTCACGTATGTGTCATGTAAATACTTATGTGTGGGCATGCCAATTTTACGTGAGTCCAAAATACGTCTAAAATACGTTATGTAGGCGGGGGGTTGTATTTAAAGTGTACAGTATGGGCGTGCTTAGCTGCATAAATACATGTTGCCCATACGTACGTGAGCGGATCACATCGGTTAAGTTGCCAAAAGTTAAGGTAGGGTTTGGAAAGCGGATCTTGGTCAAAATTGGTACATTCAAGGGGTGTGACAAGGGGAGTGTATAGAAGGTACGCACACGTAAATACGCTACGCGAGGAAACGTATTGCAAACATAGTTCTGGATCTACCCCATTATCACCTAAAAATGATGAACTTAAAAAAAATTCAGAAAAAAAGAAACTCACCTGTCCGTGAGAAGCGTCCGATTTCAGAACCGATATGAAGACACTGCACAAGCGCAGTTTGTTTTCATATTGGGGCTTGAAATCTCTAAGTCCTGCAATATAGTCTCTGTGCATGTGCAGGACTTCATTCGTATGAAATATGAATGAAGTGGTCTGCGATGCATGCAGAGATCATCGCGGGATCTCGCGGGACCTCACCGGAGGGGTGAGTATTGGTAAATTTTAAAAGGGAAGCTGCCGGGCTCACTGCGATCACAAGCGAGCCTGGAGCAGCAACGTTCCGAGGGGAATTAAATTAAAGGTAAATATAGCCCTAAATTACAAAGAAATCAAATAGGTTAACCTCTACTTATCCACCACAGGACTGTACTGCAGAAATTTCTCAAGCAGAAGACGACCACTTCCTGTTGCTGGCAGCTTTAAAAACTTCACCTGCTCCTCCCCCCTCCCTTTGACCGAGCCAACCACAGACCAGAGGTAAGTGACGTCATAAAAAGCCGAGCAGCACACAAGGGGCCTGATCCAGAGCTACGATGTTACACTGAGCGCTGTAGCGCTCAGCGTAACATCGCTGCTCTGGCCCGACACTCCCCCTTGGAGAATATGCAGAGTGCACGATTAAAAGGAAGTCAATTTGAAAAAAGGCAATCAAGCCAATCAGCACCTCCAATATGCCATGTAACGTGATAGTCAAAAAAAAAAATGTTATTATTATTTTATGGTACACCAAGATGGGGCATATAGCAGCAGTGCCTTATTCCACACAAAGGGCTGTATCCAGACCTACGATGGCACGCTGAGCGGTTTACCGTTCAGCGTACCATCGCTTCCATCCCCCGACACTCCCCCTTGCCCCAGCGTATAAACAGTCGCTTACGCCAGCTGAAGGCTACCCTAACTTCAGCCGGCATAAGCGACTAATATGCTGGGACGGCGGCATTAGTACGTTAACGCCGCCCTCCCAGGCTCATTACCCTCCTTCCCCCCCACCTACCTGCCATAACTTCCGCGTATAACGTTGGGGGACACCCCCTCCCGTGTTATTACGCTGAACCTACGGGCGCCCGATCCAGGATCGGGCGTTTACACAGCTACGCTGGGCAACATTTTCCCGGCGCATGCGCATATCGTCTTTTTAGACGAGCTCACGCGTACGCCCGGCGTAGTGACATGAGGAGCTCCTTACTGGAGTGAAGTGCTGCCATTAAGCAACTTTATTGTTTTGCTTTTTTACTTAAATGTATTTATTTTTAAGAAGTTAGGGTCTCCACAGTTAGGATCGTATTTAACTGTATCCTCATCTACCTCATTATATATGATATGGTATGAGTATCTGTGGAGCTGGAGACTACCATGCAGCATAATTGGCACTGTTTGTGATACACAGTATTAGCTGATAATTCAACATAATATTTGGTTTTATCATCTCCTATTATTCCTTATCAACCCTGGTGTTATTCACAATGGCCCTGTGCATGCCGATCTGCGCATGCGCCGGGCAGATGTTGTCCGTAGCTTCAGTGTAGTAACGCTTGAGGGGGCGTCCCCCAGCGTTATTACGCTGAGGTAAGTGCAGGGAGGCGGGGGGAGAGAGGGTAATTAGGCTGTTATCTTACTAACGCCGCCGTCCCAGCGTATTTACACTCTCTTACGCCGGCTGAAGTTAGGGTAGCCTTCAGCCGGCGTAAGGGAGTGTAAATACGATAGGGCATGGGGAGTGTCAGGGGGAGTCCCACAATGTAACGCTGAACATTAGTACGCTCAGCGCTACATCGTAGGTCTGGATCAGACCCTAACTCCCTATATATAAACTATAGCCCCCACCCCCAGCTCTATTCTAATTGGCTACTACTACACTACTTTTAACCCATTCCTGTCTGGCAATGAGGTGTCTAAGCATGCAGGCGTTTACTGTCATTTATGCCTAATTGGCACTTTCCTATAAATTTTGGGGCGTCTTTACAGCAGGAACAAGTCAATGGCCAGTATGTCACTTATTAAAATATAAAGACTATCATCCATGTTTAACCCCTTGAAGAAAAAATGTGGGGACGGGATTACAAAATATTTTTATATTTTTCATTTACAATTTTATCATTTTGTAATTAATAATAGTTATGGTTTGTCTATATATTTTACACATTTGCTTTGTCAATTACCAGTGAATTCTTGCATCAGCATGACCGCCATTTTCATTATACATAACAGTGTCTTAAGCCTGCAAATGTAACTTCATTGTTCTTGACTGTTATGGGACCCCATGTGGCTTGCTACTGATAGAACCATTATTTGCATGGGGTAGTTCTAAATGCAGGGTGCGTTCTTTTTGAGTTTCAGTCTGGATTAGTTCCCATGTGCAGAAAACCAGCGGGGAGTTGAATATTTGTTCAGCATCTATTTCCAGATTTTTTCTTGGATTAAGGTTTCTGTTACAGATTAGCATTATAGTAGTTTAAACAACAAAGAACAAGAAGGTATTTATTTATTTAACAGGTTTTTATATAGCACCATCAAATTACATAGCTTTTACAATTTTACAATCATTGCAGCAAGACTGGGTAGTAACAAACAGTCTGGGTACGTAAGTGATTTACAATCAATAGGACATTGGGGATTGATACATAAGGGCAATTGCTATATATACTGTATCATACAAGTGGACCAGCCAGGTTGTATGGTGTATCAGTGCTCTGTATCCAGTCACACAGCAGTGCCAGCAGCAAAACTTAGGGCAATTTTTTTTATGGAAAAAGAATGTTTTCACATTTTCCTTTTAATCATGTAGCAGAAAGGAAACTAAATAACAAACTAGTTGTAAAAAGGGTAGACAAATGCTAAGTGGGTTGAGGAATTTGGTAAGCTTGTCTGAACAGTTGAGTTTTAAGGGAGCGCTTGAAAGTTCGGAGTGTAGAGGATAGCCCTATCCTCCAGAAGTCCTGTAACCGGGGGGGGGTTTGCATTACAATAATCAGGAGATGATTATCGGGTGAATGAGAGATTTTGCAATGTCCTGTGCAAGATATTTGACTTTTTTGTAAATGTTTTTCAGATCTAAGTAGCAAGATTTAGAAACAGATTGTATGCGAGGAACAAAGGACAGTCCATGGTTAATATTAACACCTAGGCGGCAAGCTTTTGAGTAGGGATTATTTCCGTGTTCCCAACAGAATTAGAGAGACGAAGCAGGTAACTTTTATTGACAGGTGGAAATATTATGAGATCTGTTTGAAATATCAGGTAGAGACATTCAGTTACGCAGACCAACACAGATGGTGAGAGATCAAGGGTAGATAGATTTATGTATCATCTGCATAGAGATGATTCTGAAATCCAAATAACTTTATTATCTGTCCAAGGGAAGTTGTACAAATAGAGAAGAGCAATGGACCCAACACTGAGGACCGAATTCACAACAACGCATTTATATACTTACGTGCCTAAAATTTTTTGAAGACATGTACGTAATCTACGTAACAAAACGCTACGTAGATAGCGTAAAAAACTATGCATGCGTAGTATCTCAGCATGGAAATCTAGGCACGTAAGTATATAAATGCGTTATTGTGAATCCGGTCCTGAGTCTTGTGGTACGCCAACAGATAGAGGAAAAACAGGGGAAGTAGATCCAGAAAAGCAAACACTGAAATAGCAATTAGTTAAAGAGGATGTGAACCATGAAAGAGCAGTTTCTTGAATGCCCAGGGATTGTAACATTTGTAAGAGTAGAGAGTGGTCATCAGTGTCAAAATCAGCAGAAAGATCCAGGAGAATTAGAAGAGACCTTTAGACTTAGCAGTGATTAAATCATTGACCACCTTGGTCAGTGCAGTTTGTGCAGTGTCGGGTATGAAAGCCTGACTAAAGAAGATCCAAATGATCGTGTAAGGAAAGGAAGTGAGTGAGGCGATTGAAGGCAAGTCTCTCTAGCAGCTTTGGGGGTATGGGAGCTGTGAAATAGGCCAATAGTTTGAGGGAGAAAAAACAAAAAGCTAAATAGCGCTATCGGCTGTGCATTTTATATTTCACCAGTATATCCATATACTTTATATAGCAGCTCACAAGCGATGACCTGATCCCTAAAGCAAATCAAAAATATCTAGAAAAGGAGCGCTAGTATAAATGTATATAATATTTTATTAGACTAGAATACAAATTAAATTATGATGGTGAGGGCGCTATTACTAAATGCGCACTAGGGCAATTAGCTAGGGATGTGATAATCCTAACTTGAGGTAGGGAATATAACTATAAAATACCCTTTTTAAATAAAAAACAAATTGAAATAATATTATTTCAAACAACACAAAGTGTTAAAATGGGATACTGATGTGAAAAATTGCTGCAGTGACAAGGAGTGAATAAATATCTAAAATTACTATATAACCTATATGTAGCAATGCAGGAAAAACAAATACAATAATATAATCTCAAACAGAGTGAACGTGGCAGCGGTATTGATTAAAGTGCTGGTGTGAAAAAGCTACAGTGCCAGTTAGTAGAGTGCTTTCATCTTGAGTAACTATATTACCATTTGCAGCAGTGCACAGGGTAAAATATAAACACTCTGTATCTAAACTTGGATACAGAAAGCAGCTTAAACATATAAGATTGAAATGACACGGATTCTTAAAAATCATTCAAATGGGTATACACAGTCCAGATCGATTAAAACGGATATAAAGTCTCTCGTGGGAGATTCTCACAGTTTGAAATAAGTTCTACTCCTCAGATAGGGAATGGATGAGAATAGCCAATTTTCAATTCAAATCACTTCTTCCATAGGAGTCACATACGAGATTACTTATTCCTTGTTCCTCTCAGAGAAAACAGCCTCCGGTCCCCCCAAGGGGGAGGGGGGATGTGGAAG
>WWET01000704.1:4152-39197 GCA_011038615.1 Limnodynastes dumerilii
ATATATAGTAACAAAGCAAAGATATTTGCCTATCAGCACCTCCAAATATTTGGAGGTGCTGATAGGCAAATATATTTAGCTTTGTTACTCTACTCTCCTATTGATCGTGCACTCCACTATTTATATATACAAAGACATACATGCCTATATACACACATATATACATACACACACATAAAATTCTATATAATTTCTGCTTTCCACAATTCCACTGTTCATATCATTATAGACACTTTTACATTTTTTGTTTCCATATTGCAGAAATAGACTTTTTACTTCCGCCTATTTAATTTGCAAAGTTATCTCCCATTATTATTATTTATTATTATTATTTTTATTATTATTATCATTATTATTATTATCACTTATTTATAAGACACCACAAGTTGACCACAGTGCCATACAAAATACAACAACAAAATATAGTACAGACATACAGGGATGGACAGCCCTGATAATGGGATAATGCCCTGCTGCTGTAAGTACAGGGTTGCCAACTTTATATTTCCTCTCACTGGGAGATCTTGGACGGAAGGAATAGATGGGGTGGGGCTTAATGATGCAATGTATGCATCATACATACATGTAATGACAGGCAGGGGGGTGGGACTTGCAGGATATTTGCCTGGTCTTTCGGGATACCACGAGAACTGCTAAAATTTTCGAAAGTATCCTGGATGGGTATGGGTCTCCGCTAAGAACATCCCTATTTTGATAGGGCCATTCTCTCCCACGAACATGGTGCTCCGATAGGTATGTCTGAAAAGTAACCCCAACCCTTTCCCTAATTCTGACTCTAACCCTCCCTTTCTATTACCCTAACCCTCCCTTCCCCGCAGCCTACCCCTAACCCTCCCTTCTCCCTAGCCTGACCATAAGACCCCCATCCCTGCAGCCTGACCCTAACACTCCCCTTCTATGGCCCTAACCCTCCCTTCTTAGGAGCATAATTCTAAACCCCCCTAACACTAAAAGTCCCTGGAGAGGTTACTTACCTCTCCAAATTTGTCAGTGGCCGAGTGTGGCGGATCCTGCAAAAATGAATGGGTGAGTATGCCGATCAGTATACTCAACAATTCATTAAAAAAAATCTAAAATGGCTGTCATTCGAAACAGAGACAGCCCATCGGAATGGGGACTCCAACCGCAATTTAGACTAGGCTTGTTGCTGCTAATGTACAGAGCCCTGTCCACCTTTGGATTTTTACAGAAAGACTTGAAACATTTGGGGCTAGTTAGGGGAGTTAGTAAAGAAAAGCTCAGTCACTGTAATTGGAATGCAATTCTGGATTTAAAACAACAGGCTTCACTAAATATTAATATCCATCAGGGAAATATCTTGCTCGTTAAGATAAATAACATAGCTACTTAGAGTATTCTCTTGTCTCTACCTCCACTAGTTCCATTACTCACAAAAAATGTAACTATCTTCAGTTTATGATGTATCTTCAGCAACAATTTTGTACTTTCGATATGTTTTATAAGTCTATAAAAGTTGTATGATATTAATTTTACTTTTTCATTTGCACTACAAATTACAAAAGTTTCCAATACAGATTACTGGGAATGTACTCTTTGTTTATGTTTTGTTAGGCAAAATTTTTGATTACTGCAGTGCTCTCAGCATCTCAAGGGTTTGGTTTAGTAACCTGTGTCTGACAATGATTTAATAATTTGTCTAACAAATCAAAATTTTCATTTAGAGCACATAAATAAGCAACATTTTGTGTTACTGTTAGTTGCAGATAGTCCAGGAATTCACATGAAAGGTCAGCACTATTAGGACATAGGACCTGATTCACAATTAACTTTTTAGGTGCGTAAATTTAAGGAGGGACAAACAGTGCATGTGTAGCAACTTTATTTAAGCAATCTATGTAGGACTAGATTCGAATCACCACTACAAATCTAGTTCATCTAGGTTTGTAGTGATTTAAGAATGGAGGGGCGTGCCGGTCCAACTTAAGAACGAAGATAAGAAGAGTGGGTGGAGGGAGGCATTTAGAAGGGGAATTCTAGGCGCAGTGAGCCCATTACGTTCTTAATTTTGCCACTTACACACCCAACTACAAACTTTAGGTTAAGGTAGCCCTATGGCACTCATAAGTTGGCTAAGAAGCTGAAACCCAGGGGCCTGCCAGTAAGGTCGGCATACTAATGGGTGCGTAAAATTAGGAACCTAAAGCCTTCTTAATCTGAATCAGGCCCATAGGGACACCAACCAAATACAGCCATTGGAGATGAGTCTTAGCACATAACTCAAGTAAAACTGAGTCAAGCTTCTGATTTTCTATGACATTTTTGTGCCATATATATATATATATATATCTATGGATCTATACTTTTTAACTCACAATGGATCTGATTCCCAGTTAAGAACAAACAGATTTGCAATTATGCGCATGGCAACTCCCTTAACATGCCCTTGTTTTGTTCTTAACTGACTTAAGAAGGCCAAAAGCCGCCTTATCTTTCTGTGCATATGTGTCTTCTTAAGTTGCTAAAGAACTCAAGTACTTAGCAAACCGTGCCCTGTCTGCCTCATTAAAATGACACACCCAATTTTCTTAGCTTCCATCTTAACTTGGCCTTGCATGCCCTTTCTTACTTATCTCATTACAAATGGCTTTGTAAATCACTCTTAAGAGATCACCATTCTTAAATCCTACGTAGATTGCGTAAATAAAGTTGCTATGCATTTGAAGTTTAACCGTTCTTAAAAATATGCACAGAAATAGCAGCAGCTTCTTTACTGTGAATCAGGTCCAATATTCCCAGATGGAAAAGCAGGAAAATAAGAAAAAAAATAAGCTCTTAACATTGATCCAACCAGACGTCACCTTAATACACAAGCAAAGAACGTGTCGGCGCACCAATTAACGCAGCTGTCACAAAGTGGACATCAACCACATTAGAGACAAATATACACCAAAACAAATAGTGGACAGCGCTGATAAGATAGTTATAAATATCCAATTGGAAAATTAATACCTTATGATGGTTGAAAAGTACAATACAATAACTAATAAAACATCAGTGCCTTAACAATTAAATATTTAATTCACATAAAAACAATATATGACAAGCAAACTATAAGTTGCAAGCATTAGGATTAGATCATAAAAGTTATTAATATACCATATAATTGGCAAATAGTCACCTTAATACACACCTAAATGACCAAATCTGGCAAAAAAAAAAATATTTTGCTAAACTCTGCCAATTTGACTACCCACAAAAAAGCAGAACACTTTGGAGGCACAGTACTTGTGTGTGTAAACAGTATCACAATTTTACATAAAACTCAACTTTAAATATTTTACAGGGCATAAGTTGGAATGATTTAAACTACTTATAATTGACAATTATTATCTGATATTTGCTATATTTGCTATATTTTATATTCAGGGCAAAGATAAAATAACCACTGCCAATGTTCCTCACATCATTAGTGATTTTCCTCCTCATGTTGGAGGTCATTTCTCCCAGATTGTCTGAGATAAAATGGTGGGAAAACCCATGATCACAGCATCTGCAAAGTTATATTGAGAATTAATCTAATGAAGATGTTTAAGACAGGGTTAGACAGGTTGCAAAAATAAATTTGCCTGACATCCATTTCTCACAATGAAAAGAGTCTGCTAGTAATGGATGTCATACAATTGTAATGAGAACAAGATGTACCAGTACTCACCAGATCCCAAAGGTCTTCCGTTATATCAGCGTGTCTGGAACTTCCTTTGTGGTCCACTGAGACCATCCCACATTTATTGGCTATTAGTAGATCCTACAGAGAAAAACAAGGTCCTAGGACCAAATTCACACTTAAGAAAGCTTTAGGGGAGCTTTAAGTTAGCTGCGGATATATGCTTAGCCGCACCTGACTTAAAGCTCCCTCCCACTCCACCTCCCCCTTTTTAAGAACCTAGAGCACTTAAGAGTGAATAGGGCTTCCCTAACATTCCGTTCATATTCTCCTTCTTAAGAAGAAGAATACAATCAATGTTTCCCCTACGCCACCCTCCCTGGCTCCTTACCATACCTCCCCCCAACCACTCATCTTAAAACCACCCAGAGGCTGCCATGACACATTTCTTTCTTATTCGTAAACTACATGGGGTCTTTAAAGACTGCACATAGTCAGTCTACGTACCTAAATGGTACATAGACTGCGTAAATGACCTGCTACACATGTATTTCTTAAAAGACCGTACTTAAGAAGCAGGTGCTTCTTAAGAGTGAATATGGTCCCTAGTCCCCACATTACAATCACAGATCTAGTGCCCTTTACCAGAACCAGGCTTGCTGTACTTAAACAGAAACAGAAAATGGTGGTTGCTCAAATCAGTTTACAGGTTAATTCAAACAGATGCATGAAAGAAAGGGGTAATCTACACAGAAACAAGAGTGCCCCAGCACACTGCCAGTAACTAACTTGCCATTCTATCTGTAAAAAAAAATGCAGAAGCATTAGTTACACATGTTTGCAGATAATGCATGGGAACAACAGCTGACAGTGGTGTTGGTATACACAGAATCTATTTTGGAGGCTTTAAGCAGTTCCTGAAATAAGATAATCTTCAGAACTTGTTGTGATACATCTTTTTTCCAGCAGATAAGAATTGTTGCTGTGATATAGGGACAGAAGCATTACTCTTCCAATTGCTGGTTGGTTTAAATGCTTCTATTCAAAAACCAATTGGAACCGTATTGAAAATAAACCAATGGCGCACCCAGGGGGGTTTCTGGTTGCCCACAAACCCACTCCCCCTATTGAAAAGTAATAAAAAAAAATGAAAAATTCAAAAAAGGGGCATGGCTTCACAGTCACGTGAAGCAGGCTGACAGGGAGGATGATGGGCCTGGCTTGTGCTGCAATAGGGAAGCAGGTGAGGATGGTGAATGGGTCACAATAAATTCAACAGTGCCTATGCACTGACACAAGCTCTGGTCCACTGTGTAATGTGCTCTACTAATGCATTGTATTCTGCTATTGCAATTAGATCTGTTCCTTCAATATAAAACTACTATTTTAATGTGTGAAAGAATTATATTATAAAATACCTTAAAAAAATATCAAAAACAGAACTTGTTACAGCCAATAACCAATGCAATTCCTTAATGTAGATTTACAGCCAATAACCAATGCAATTCCTTAATGTAGATTTATTTAATTTTTATTTTATTTATTTTTTATTATTGTCAAATCTAGATTTTAAATTTCTTAGATATTTTGGAAGTCAGATAAGCTCATTGTAGTAGCTTGCATCCTAAGTGAAACAGCTTGCAAACATAAGTGAGTTTGAAACAGAATCAGGTGAGTTAGAACACATAAACAGGTGTACAAATACTAACACTACTTTTAGTCATTATTATCTTTATCTTATTATTATTATTATTATTATTATAAATTACTAGTTTATTCACATTACTTTCACTTATATCATATCTATTTATCTTATACATATCTTAGTCAGTGTTATAACTGCATATTTACATCCAGACTCACCCACTATCTCTCATCTGACCTCCCTTCTATTATCTTGGGTTACTTCAACATCCCCACTGATAACCCCTCCTACTCCAACACCTCTAAACTGCTATCTATTTCCTCATCCTTTGGCCTGACTCAATGGACCACCTCCTCTACCCCCATACAGGGCCATTCCCTTGACCTAGTCTTCACACACCGCTGCACTTCTCCATCTCTCCTTTTCCTCTCTCTGACCACCACCTCCTCTCCTTCTCCCTCTCCTCTCCTGCCTCCCCAACCCCCCAACCCAAATGCATTCTCACCAGACAGAAGATCAGCACCCTCGACATCCCCGCCTTTTCCTCCTCCCTTAACCACCTCCTCTCCCCCGTTACCACTCTCTCCTGCCCCAACCAAGCCACCTCCCTCTACAATACCACCCTCTCCTCTGCCCTTGACTCTGCCTGTCCCCCTTCCTCTGTCCCCCTTCGCCACTCTACCCCCCAGCCATGGCATTCTCAGATCACGCGCTTCCTAAAACAATGCTCCCGCACCGCCGAGCGCCTCTGGCGCAAATCTTGCTCCCTTGCTGACTTCCTCCACTCTAAATTCATCCTTTCCTCTTACTGCTCTGCCCTTGCCCAAGCCAAGCAAATTTTCTTTAAATCTCTCATCATTTCCCAAGCATCCAACCCCCGTCGCCTCTTCACCACCTTTAACACTCTCCTCTCCCCTCCCACGCTTTCCATCCCACCCTCTATCTCTGCTTCCAACTGTGCCTCCTACTTCTCATCCAAACTTATCTCTATCAGAAATGATCTCTCCTTCACTTTGGGTCCCCCATCTCTCCCCAATTCTCCACCACCCCTTCTATGCAATCATCATGAGTTTTCTTCTTTCAATCATACGACAAGTAATGAAATTCACTCCCTATTAATATCCTCACCACCCTCAACCTGCCCTGTGGACCCTATTCCCTCACACCTTCTCAAACACCTCTTTCCTACTGCCTGCTCCCATGTAGCCCACCTTTTCAACCTTTCCCTCTCATCTGGTATCTTTCCTTCCTCTTTTAAGCATGCTCTTGTCTCTCCTATTCTCAAAAAATCTAATCTGGACCCTACATCCCCCTCCATCTACCGACCTATATCCCTTCTCCCCTTTGCCTCAAAACTCCTTTAGCACTTAGTCTACCAATGTCTCATCAGCTACCTTACAGATAACTCTCTCCTGGACCCCCTCCAATCTGGTTTCCGGCCCCTTCATTCCACTGGGACTGCCCTTACCAAAGTGACCAATGATCTGTTATCTGCCAAATCCAAGGGCCACTACTTCATCCTCATCCTTCTTGATCTGTCATCTGCTTTTGACACCGTTGACCATCTTCTTCTTCATTAAACTTTCTGCTCTTTTGGTCTCACTGACACTGCTCTCTCCTGGTTCTCCTTCTATCTATCTGACCGCACCATCTCTGTTTCCACCCCTAGCTCATCTTCCCATCCCTCTCTGCTCCCTGTTGGTGTCCCCCAGGGCTCTGTCCTTGGCCCACTCCTCTTCTCCCTCTACACCTCCTCATTGGGTAACCTCATCAGCACCTTTAGTTTCAACGACCACCTCTATGCTGATGACACTCAAATCTACCTCTCCTTCCCTGACCTCAACCCCTCTATTCTGTCTAAGATTTCCGAGTGCCTTACATCCCTATCCACATGGATGGCCAAACACTTCCTCAAGCTGAATATGGACAAAATGGAAATTATTGTTTTTCCTCCCCCTAGGATTTCCTCCCCGCCCTCCATCACGATAACTATTGTTGATACCTCTGTCACCTCATCCCCTCAAGTTCGCTGCCTAGGTGTCATCCTTGACTCCTCATTTTGCTTTATACCACACATACGTGCCCTCTCTCATTCTTGTCATTTCCACCTATGCAACATTGCACGCATCCATCCCTTCTTCACCAAAGAAGCTACTAAAACTCTTATCCACTCTTTAGTCATATCATGCCTTGACTACTGTAACCTCTTCCTCATAGGTCTCCCGCTCACCCGTCTTGCCCCCCTTCAATCTATACTCAATGCTGCTTCCAGGCTCATCTTCCTCTCATGCCACTCTACCTTGGCCTCTCCTTTATGTCAAACCCTCCACTGGCTTCCTGTCCGCTTCAGACCTCTCTTTAAACTCCTTATCTTCACCTTTAAGGCCATCTGCTCATCCACTGCTCCCTACCTCTCTTCCCTCATCAACATGCACACACCTTCTCGCCCTCTCCGTTCTGCAAACCAGCGCTGTCTGACCTCTTTACTGATCACCACATCTCACACCCGTATCCAGGACTTCTCCCGTGCTGTACCTCTGCACTGGAATGACCTTCCTTCTTCAGTCAGACTCTCCCCCACATTGCAGGTCTTCAAGCGTTCACTCAAAACGCACCTGTTCAGGCTAGCTTACCCCTCCTCCACTTAACATCCACACTGCATCCTTCATCTATCCCTTCACTTCCTTCCCACTCTCCTCCGCTAACACCAGCAGTCCACTTCCTTCCCTCTCCTTATGTCTTCTGTAAGTTCTTCTCCCTCCCACATAGTGTGTTAGCTCGCGTGAGCAGGGCCCTCCATCCTAGAGTTGTTCCTTCTTTCACCACTCCCTCCTCACTTTGTACCCTCTTGTCCCCCTCTGCTACCCTTTTACCCTTGATAGATAGATAGATAGATAGATAGATAGATAGATAGATAGATAGATAGATAGATAGATACAAAAGATGGCCTGGCATTCTAGCCATTACCCAATAACTAACCATGATCATCTATCTTTAAAATAAAAGTTAGAGAATTAGTAACAGATATTTGCATGTGTTTAAGCCACCCATCACTTACAAGGCTTCTCTGTTAGGTGGTTCTAACTCCTTTATCTTGGAAGTGTGTTTTAAAGCATGTCTGGGATGGTAGCTGAGAGGGGGGGTCTCAGAGTGGCTGTTTTGGAGACTTGGGGACCTCTGCAAGAGGTGAGCTCTCAGTTTAGAAAGATATTTGATATGTGACCCACAGTTGGGACTCTAAATTTTAGAGTTAGGACCACCTAACAGAGAAGCCTTGTAAGTAGCGGGTAGCTTAAACGCAAGTCTGCAGATATCTGTAACTAATTCTCTGACTTTTATTTTAAAGATAGAATGGTTAGTTACTGGGTAATGGCTAGAGTGCCAGGCCATGTTTTGTTTTTTGTGCAAATTCCCCATGCTTTGGGCACCTGCAGTATATATATTTTTTTTTTTCACAGTGCCATCATATTAAGCAGCTCTTTACAATTTTAAACAGTCCTTCAACCTCTGCCGCATTACAGTCTAATTTCCTAACGTACACACACTTACAGGCTAGGGGTAAGGTTGGGGGCAGGTAGGGTCGTCTTTTCCACTGGGCAGTTCGGGCTAGTGCCCAAGGGCCCCCACACATCAAGGGGCTTTTCAGCAAAGCCCAGCACTAGCCCAAACTGCCCAGTGGAAAAAATGGCCCTGTCTATTGTCTTTCCCCTCCTGCAGCTTCTGTTTAGATCATTCTGCTCAAAGCTGCAGAGGAGAGAGGAGGGACTAAGACACTGAGCTCCCTGAATCACTCATTCTCTCTGCTTGCTGTCTGTCAAGTGAGTGAATGAGTGAGAGCAACGTCAGACAGGATCTCCCAGACAGCCTCCATGATGCAGCCTCGAGGAGCAGGGGAAAGTGAAAGTAAAATGAAGAGAAGGGATACCTGGAGCTGGACAGATGATGGGGGGGGGTGCTGGAGTGCTGGAGTGACATGATTTGTGAATACTGGGGGGCTGGAGACACATAGGGACACTGGGAGCTAGAGAGACATGATGGGGGGCTGGAGTGACATGATTTGTGAATATTGGTCGACATTTTTATACTTGTGAATGGGTGGGTAGGGGCCCCTGTGCATTGCTTTGCCCAGGACCTACAATTCTGTTAAGACGGCCCTGGGGGCAGGCCGGGAGCAGTGCTTGGGTGGGATGTAGACGGAGCTTATTTGTTCCGTTTTCAGGCTCCAAAATGTTGGGAGCTATGCTAATATACCCCACATATATTACACGCATTGGAAACCCCCCTTTCAAAATCCTGCATTTTCCACTGTAAACTGTATGTAATGTTGTTAGGCAGCCTTATCAGGTTATCTTAATTTTTAAAGTAAGATTCTAGGTTGTCTCCCTTTCCAAATAAATTTCCCCAAAGAAATTGCACAAAGGTTAACATTAGTATTCACTGGATTTATCGGTAATATCTGTATAACGTAAGACAACTTTACAAATATAATGCTATTAATGACATTGAATCTACTCATGAGAGACAAAGAGGGATAACACCATTATTCCAGCAATATGGAGATTTTCTGGAAAATAGGGTTGTAATTTAGCTGTCAGAGGTAATGTAAATGTAGTGATATTAAGATGCCCAAGTATTACAAGGTGTGATGTGATCACTAGGGGCCGTATTCAGAAAACCGTTTTTGCAGGGTTTTCTGTGCGTATTTTTAGGATCGGATGAACTGCACATGCATAGTTGCTAAATTTACGCAATCTACACTGATTTTACGCACGGAATCCAGTAGGAATGGACTTGTGAATCGCACTTGGGAAAATACATATGGAGGGGCGTGATTGTAATCTGTCCAGAGAAAGATACGTGAAAGTGGGTGGGGGGAGGCATTTAAATGACCATTTGAGGGCACGATTAGTTAAATACGCACGTACAGAATTATTATAGGCACCGAAATACACACTTAAAGATAAGGGTGCTCGAAGCACTCGTAAGTCAAGGATAACCTGTGTGTGTGAGTGGGGTGTCATGGGTGTTGCCTTGCAACATTCGTGTATATGATTGCAAACCTTTGGAAATGAAATGGCTGGATTTGTTTACAAATATGTATAACATGGCTTTACCGTGTGATATATATCTATCTTTTAGCTGTCGTAAGGTATTATGAAAGTGTGCTTTTCTTTAATTGAAATACACAGAAACAAGTGGCACTTAATTTGACTAGCAGCTTACGGGGGAGTGTGTCACTGCCTCCAAAAACTCAAACCGTAAACCAAAAAAACGGGCACAGTGCTCTCAATATGAGTATTATATATTAAAGAAAATAATTAGATTATAAGTTTAAATGTACATAAAGAAATGTATTATGATTTTTAAAGCATCAAGTTGGCTTGAATAATCTAGAGGAGAACGGCACTTTAGTAATTAAAACAGTATCAATTTATTTCCCATATACAAATTCATAAAAAAGATATAAATATAAAAAGACACAAGATAACTGTGGTTAAATGTCCCCACTTGGAGAGTTCCTTTGTATAAATGTATTTGATAAATCCTTATTACTCAATTGGAAGTGTAATCTGCATCTGATTGTTAAAGAGCAATCCGGGGAATACAGTAGATATGTTTGAGTAATGCAATCCAATGCGGCTGATGGTACGTGTAAACTGTTAGCACAATACGGAGGTTTGATTCAGAGGTAAAACAAAGGTAAGCACATACTACTGTGGGTGAAAGATGTTATCCACACGTGCCCTCCGTAGTCCAATCAGAAACTTGTCTCAAGCTCCCTCCGGTGCACAGAGTAATGTGGCTTGTATTCTAAGTCCCACTTGAATTGTGTACGTGGTTCCGAGCCTTCGGCTCTCTGTATCTGAAAACCTACTATTTCAGTTCCTCAATTGGGAGGAATGCTGGTCACGGAGATTGCCGCAGTTGGAATAGCAGACTTCTTCATGCAGGGTACAGAACATAAATCTCAATAAGGGTTCAGTAGAAAGTAGTAAGAATACACGTGCTCTCCAAGTAAATTGAAGGGGATCCAAATACCAACGGGACCTCTGACACATTTCGTCCCTACTACTGGGGACTTTCTCAAAGCGTAGACTCCGTGTCTGGGGTAACACCTATATTTAAAGTCCTTCCACAGGTGCTTTTTCAGCTCGTTTAAATTTGTTAAAGGTACATAGTTCTCTTTTAATTGAAAGGTGCACCTCTACTCCTTAAAAAATGCTATTCTCCTAACAACTAAAAATAACAATTGTATATATACACAGTTCAACAAATAAATACCAAATGAATTAATGATCATACATATAATACATATAATGTATGAATTAAATTATGTATAGAATTTCTTTATTTATTATGTAGTGGTTAATAGTAGTAATTTATATATAGAGAATATTTTAGTTTTTTACATAAAATATATTAAACAATAAATAATCATAATGATAATAATAATAATAATGATAAAAAACTATATATATTTATATAATACACAATAAAAATGATAGAAAAATTTGAGTAAATTGAATGAACTCAAATAAATAAAATAAATAAAATAGAAATAAAAATAGAAATAAAAATAAGAAGAATAAAAAATAAAAATAAGAACAATAAATTATGAATAATAATGAAAGTGTAAAAGAGAAAATAATCATATTTGTAAAACATTAAATAATCAGGGTAGGAAGAAGGATATTAAATTGCGTTTTTAAATAACTCAATTCAATTTATGTAGCTTTTTTCAGTTATATATACATATAGTTTTTCCTCATAAGTAAACCAAAAGTGGTATTTAAAAAGAATAAAAATTTTAAAAAATGATTTGGCTCCTAGTATGGTGAATTTCCCTCCTGACAGTGATATAACAAATGGGGCAACAAAAGGAAATATTGATACTCTGGGCTGTTATAAGTGTAACAAACCTGTGTGTTTGACTTGTAAGGCCATCACTAATGGTGCAACCCATATTCAGTCATTTTCAAATAAGAACAACTTCCCCATAAAGACTCACTGTCTTCAGTCAATGTTTGTCATCTATGTCCTTCAGTGTCCGTGTGGCCTCCAATATGTTGGGCGGACCACACGGAAAACGAAGGACCGGTTTCGGGAACATAAACGAAATGTTCTGAAAAAGACAGGGGAATCACAGCATCCCCAAACATTTTTCCCTTCACCATGCGGGAATCCCTGAACTATTGAGTGTTTGTGGGTTGGAGGTTGTACCCTCAACCCTTAGGGGTGGTGATTCAGTAGGCTTTGGCAATGTGAGGCCTACTGGATCTTCACCCTCCAGACTCTTACAACAGAAGGTCTTAACAACACAATAGAATTAAATAGTACTGGATATTAAAATGAAGATCTATGACAATCTAATCAATACTTTGGTCATGGACATGTATACGGTTTTTCTTTGTAGTTCTTTATATGGGGGGGATGTGAGATAAAACATATTTATCTAAGATGAGATTGCGATCACTTAATGATTTGTTAGATATTTGTATATCTACATATCTGGCGGTTTCCCTTTCTCTACCTTATGATATATTACACACAAATTATTTAGGCCCTTATGTTTGTATGTAGTCCCTATATGTATGGGTGTATTTGGATATTTTATCTGAGTCACATGCACATGGTACATATACATGTGTTTTGATATCTTAAAGTGGTAATTGATTTTAGTCTGACGGGTTTACTTATGAGGAAAAATTATATGTATATATAACTGAACCCCCGTTTTTTTAGCTTACTTTTCTTAAATTGTAAGAATCCTTATTCCTTGGGAAGGGTGTACATAAAAGGGTCTGATATGTCTCCATGAGGTCTAGTTCTGCCTTTAGGTACAAATCAGTGGACTTTATATTATCTTATTTAATATAAGTCATGATTTCTCCTCTAAGGTATACTTTTGCTATCTGACAAACATAATATGGGATATGGGATTAATTCTCTAATACTGTTTATAACAAATTAATTCCAATTAACAATGAACATGTCTCTAAACTGTAGGCAATATTATTTTAAATACAAGGGGAACTGCCAATGCATCTTTTGCCTTATTTCAATTAAATCGAGACTGGGGCATAATCTGACACAAAAATGGCTTCTAGTACTTTGGGAATTAGAGCATCTGAGTTGAATAAATAATTGAATTTGAGTCTAGGGGGTGTCTGTACGCCAGATATATAAGTGATCAGGGAGTGCATATCACTTGTTTGACTCTGTTATGCACTTGTCTATTCATTCAGACTGAAATAACCCAATAAACATCTGTCATTTTGTGAGGGCAATTTTGTGGGAAGGCAAATAAAGAATTTCTTCTGTAAAGAGTTTGGTGCACACAAGTAAGTACCTTGACTCTTCAATCCGATACATCATGGTTTGTATCACACTTGAAGAAAATGTATCTTTAAATACAGACATGACTGAAAATAAATATACAAAAAATATCCTAATTACAAGATTTAATGTTTGATATTTTTATTCTGTTGCTTTTATTAAACAATGAATGCAGACAATGGAGAAATATATTTATACACGCTTTCACAATAGCATTGTCATTGCGAAAGTAATTTAGCTTTGAATATGCTAGTTCTCAACAAAAGCAATCTGATAACATTAACTTGTCATGAGGTGTCTTAGTGATATAATTATGTTATTGAGAAGAAATATGATTGATTTATAGTTAGAAATGCACTTATATTAGTCACTGGAATTACATTTGCCTCAACTTTGTTTTGCAACATTTGCATAAATGTATTAAAATAATGTCTTGCAGAAAATTATTTGCAAATGGATCAGACAAATTAATTGAATGATGAATCAAGGTTACTTAAAATGTTTGAGCTATATGCTCTTGACTGCAAGAACATATTTAACAAAATAGGTTTTTTAATTCTTGTAGTAATATTGTTTATAAACAGATAAAACATGCATTGGATAATGTACTTGATGCAGTAGGATATATGGATATTAGAAAACAGAAGAGTAGTCTAAAGCTTCCAGTACACTATACATTGATTGGGCTAATCAGTCATATTGTATAGAATATGGAATGGACCATATTGTCAGAATACCAACAATGATCCAAAAAATCTCCCAACTGGAAAACAAAATATTTCTTACTTTTTGTCACAGGAGTGAATATAAGTCAAACTAATAGTGTTTTCTGTACTGCATTCAAACATCATTTTAGAATGCCTGTTATGTAAGAATTTTGAGTGAGACCCAATTAAAGTTTACAATATTATGTTTATTAAAAATATATATACAATGAAAAGAATGCACTGAGGGGGCGCAACAAAGGTGAATCTAAGTACAGTGTACCAAATAAATAATGAATAAAATACTAAAATTGATTATAACAAATGGATTATATAGATTATAACATTTGTAACACCAGGTTGGTGTTACATACAGTTGGAGAGGAGACTCTAAAGGATTGTTTTTAGGAGTGAATACAGCACCCGGGTATTACCATCTATTTATTCTCTTCAAAACATCCAGTACGGGTCTTCCCCCTGGGGGTATAATTGTTTATTTTTTTATTGTGATAATGGGCCGGATCCAGAACTACGTCTGTCCGTTGGGGTTAGGGTCCGGCTGCAAGGGAGGGAGGGTTAGGGTCAGGCTGCAGGAAATGGTGGGTTAGGGTAAAGCTGCATTTAAGGGAGGGTTAGTCTGCCAGGAAGGGAGGGTTAGGGTCAGTCTGCCAGGAAAGGAGGGTTAGGGTTAGGGTAGTGAGATGGGAGGGTTAGTGTTAGGGAAAGGAGCGTGGGACTATTTTTTTTTACTACTTTTAGTACCACGGAGCTTTCGGTGCTCTTTTGATTGATTGCAATGCCTCTTTCGAAAAATCTGATTTTCTTGCCGTGGACCCACATCCCTTAAAATGTGTATTTTTCCTCAGGAGCATCCCTTTTCAAGGTCTAATAGTAGTAAGCAAGCATAATTGCACTTCACTCTTTTCCTTTACTAAAATATCCTGGATGGACCATTCATCAAGGACCATTCGCTGCATTCCCAAAGAATGGCTAGAAAGAAATCTAGGTGTGACTCTCATGGTCTTGTATGATTTTAAAACATTGCCTGTAAATTTATTGTAGTTGTCTGCCTTATGTTTCCCTAAGAAATTTTCAGGAGACTACCAAAGCTCCCATCTTACAACAGTTCTCTTATTTAGGTCCTACAAATATCCCTGCTTTGCATCACCGATCCTTAGGAATTCAATCCAAATCCACTTCAATCCATTGCTTTAATAAAGTTCTTCTTAAGACAATATTGTGGTGGATATTCTTTTTCCAGATAAACAAGTGGTGTACTGACAACATTCTTCTTTACTTGGATTAGTGGCCAAAGCGACCACTGCTTCTAAACAGAGTCAGTAAATAAACAGAATTAAGATTATTTCAAATGACAATTCCATCTTCAAGAGAAAAGAAAAAAGAAATCGTTTATTCCAATATGTCTGTGTCTAAAAACACATAATTTTGTTTCTTTGAGGAGGAGATTCCAGGCTTTCAATCTGAAGTTAAAGAGTTTGCTTGCCTTTTAAATAGGTTCAAATCTTGGATAAGGTCACTGAGATAAGTAAATAAATGTGGTTCAGAAGACAAACAGGGAGCTTCAATGGTTGGGTCAAGCCTTACACGATCATAACTATGCACTTCAGGCTATATTTTTTTTTCATAATCACTAAGTTTGGGCCTGATCCAGACATAAGATCATTTTACGTACACAAGCATACTTAAGTTACACACTACTAAGGAATTATGCACTCCCCTTGTACATATGTATCTTAGCTGATTTACATGTTCAGAACCCTGTCTTAAAATTTCCTTGTGTATCGCTGGTCGTACGTAATGCCTTGTCGTATGTAAGTGCCTAACTTAACCCATACTGTACAATTTAAATGCCTCCCTTCACCCACAATGTGTATATTTGACTTGCGTGAGGATGTCACGCCCTGCTATACGGAGTTATGTACAAGTTATGTACAGTTAGAGTTACGATGAATAACATTTGCCACGCGCATGCAAAGTGTATTCCCACAGCCAGATTTACGCATGCCGGGTGCGTAAATTGTCTGTTGTTATTAAGTCTGGATCAGGCCTTATATGCCTTATGTAAGTGTACTTTCATTTTATGAAAAGCCTCCTTTTCTGGAGTCTTTGGCATGGGCAATTCATCCCTATTAGGCATAGGCCTTATGGAAGATGGTAATTTAGGGAATGTCACAGTGTGTTTTGACTTAGAAATGATGCTTGAAATGTTTGTAAGACAAAAGTAACAATCTGTATAATGATTCCCTACAAATCACTGGAACAGCTAAATTAACGCACCAAGAACTCTTTGAACAACCAGGAAGGAATCTGACAGTAAGTAATACAAAAAAAATGAAGGGTTATATTTTTGGGCTCTATTTACAAAGATCATTTTAGTGCGATAGGGCCAGTTTTCACTTCAAAACTGGCCCTATCGCATTAAAATGAAGTTAAGCATATTTACAAAACGTAGGCGCTGAGTTTTACACTCCGCTCCCAGCGTTAGACTATCGCCAGCTCAGACTGGCGTTAGGGGTAAGTATTCCGGTGATAAAAATCAGTAAAAAACATTAAAAAACATTGAAAATATAAATAAAGATTTAAAAAAAATTAAACTCACCTATCTGGGCGTTCCATCGGGCTGCAGCTGTCCGGTCCCGGCATGAATACGCTGCACATGCGCAGTCTTTCTCATGTCAGGAGTTGGAAAAATGTCAAAGTGCCTAAAGATTGTAAAAAAAATCAATAAAAACATAAAAAAAACATTGAAAATATAAATAAAGCTTTAAACTCACCTGTCCGGGCGTCCTGTCGGGCTGCAGCTCTCTGGTCCCGGCATGAACACACTCAACATGCGCAGTGTGTCTCATGTCAGGACTTGGAAAAATTTCAAAGTACCTAAAGAGAAGCATTGCGCATGTGCAGCGTTTTTCATGTCGGCACTGAAATTTTTCTAAGTCCTGATTGAGAGATAATGCACATGTGCAGTACTTCATTCATGGATTGCACGGAGGAGAAGCACAGCACCGACCCGCGGCTCATCGCAGGACCTCAGAGGAGGGGTGAATATTAGTAAAAAATGTGAAGGAAGTTGCCAGGCTCGCTGCGATGATAAGCGAGCCTGATACAGCTTCCTTCACAGTGAATGAACAAGGTATGTAAATAGAGCCCTTTATCTTGGTCTCAAACTTTGCATACAAAGCTCATAACACGTCTTCAAGATTGGAGTAAAGCAACATTTCTGATGTTTAAATGTTCTAAGACTATTTTTGCAATCAACAAAGAAAAAACATATATAATTACACCTGAAGTGCACTGTGACAAAATCTTTGTTTACCAGGGTAATCAGATCATTTAGTATTCTTAAATGATCCATCTTTTTCTGAGCTGATCCTTTTAGGATTTAAGCAGTTTAGTTAGCAGATATCCCCAATTACAGTATCTAGTAGTGTGTGGGCACTATGTGATGTCTCAGAGATGTGATCATAGCATTAAGTTGGTCACTGGGTATATTGCATAGTACTTAGCCAGCATAAATTTGTGTAAGTTGTAGGAAACAAAATACATTTTTTACAAATATTTTACCTTTTAAGTAATAATATATGAACATAAACTTAATTGATGAACTGCAAAAGTGCTTATTTTATCAGCACTTTCAATTATTGTACATTTTGTGCCTTGCTTTACATCTATGCACACATATATAAGACAAAACTGATTAGTAGTTAAGATTTTTTTTTTTTATATTTAAATGAAGAAAAGTAAAAGGTTTGAAAGTTTAGTAGTTTCAGATCTTCAAGTTGCTATGCCAGGCATGTACTCCTTTAACTACCCTTCTGGTTGGCGTTAACTTAGGTGAAGCAGAATTTATTAATATACTAGAAAATGATTTTATGTTAGACTGACACACTTCATCGACATTGCATGCACAAGAAAGATTACTGGCTAGTGATAGCTTATCATGAGAAGATAGCATATTATTCAAAACCGCTTTGTATAAGGAATGACTCAAAAGTATTAATTATATAGTTACCAATAACATATTTTAATACATATGTGTAATTTTGGGAACCCTCGTTCAGCATAATTTTTCTAAAGATATTCTGGTTGTATTATCTTGCTATGATGTGCTATTCCAAGTGACATAATTGTGTTATGTAGGAGAAAACGTATTGATTTATAGAGTTATTGATGTAGTTAAAATCACACCACTACATTCCATTTGTCTTATATTCCTCCTGGAAACTTTGCATAAATGCATTACCAGAAGAGTTTAGTAAAGTGATTTACAAATGGACCATACAATATAGATTTATTATTAATCAAGGTTACTTAAAAGACATTTGTATAAACGTGCTAAAATGCTGTAAAAGTTATACACGTGGAACACAGAAAAAAATATCCCTACACAGGTCTAAGTACAGTCTAAGTGCAACTTTCTTATTAGCTACATTATCTTTGAGAAAAATTTCCCAGTAGTTTGGGATATAAAAATAAGTAATTGTATTTATTATTGAAATGCAAAGTAAAAATGTCACAAAAGTTGTGGTGTAAATGACGTGTTATTTGCCGGGTTTTTAAGACAAACTCCTGTTATGACCAGCAGGGTAGACCTGGGAAATTCTGGGTTCCGGGTCTGCCCTGACATTGAGAAGGGCTGCTTGTGGCTTCCAGGGTGGGACTTGTTTGCTGTTGAATAGCAACAGTAACAAAACCCTCAATTGGGTTTATTAGGTGATACCCAGGTTGAAAACCCGGGTCAGCACCTTTCACATTCCACTTAGCTAAGTCCGACACAGGAAAACCCCTCCTTTTTTTTTTCCCCATGTCTATGTCCTGGGTTATTAGACCAGGACCCAGGGACCATTCAGATCACCACAAAAAACCCAGGTTCCCAGGTTTTTGGCCAAAAACATGGGTTTTTAGTGGCGATCTACTGGTGCAGAGGAAAATACAAAAAACTGGTAACCAGTCATTGTATTGTCAGATTAATATGGCACCTGCCACAAGCCAGGGCCAATAGAGACACAGTGTAATATATTAGAATACTTCTTCTCTGATCTGTCCCCTGTTTTATGTGTTTGAATTAAATACACAACATCCATTGGTCCTTTACTAGAGTCCGGGGCTGTCATAAGAAATCGTGGGTCCTGGGACACCATGATGCTCCTCCACCATGTGACATCACACGTTGTGACGTCACATATAGATGGAGACAGACCTGTAAGAGGCTGATTCACAGATGGCTGATGCGCAGGGAAAGCTTGTTTTTAAGAAATTCTTGCTGCTCATTGGCTGTCTGTTGTACAGCCTGGCACAGATCTCCAAAAGCAGGTATCGGCGGTAGCACACACATTTCAAGCCATCCAGACTTAAGAGGATTTCCCCTTTTAACATAGGGCCTAGGTTGAGTTTGCCAGCAGGCATTCCTTTTCAGTTATTTTACAGTATAAGTGTATCATGGACTGACTTGGTTGGGCATCTGCTCTGGGTTTCCAGGGACGTGATAGGGTTTCCGCGTAGTGTTGGAAGCTAGTGAGTTTGATAAATGATCCGCTCATTTGTTACAGGGCAAAGGGTAGACAATTCAGGCTTGACTGGGCTGGACAAGGCAGGCTTGGCTGGACTAGACTGAACAAGGCAGGCTTGGCTGGACAGGACTTGACCAGGACTGGAGTTGAACGAGGCAAGCATGACTGATCTGCACTTGACCAGGATTGGAATGGACCTGACTTGACTTGACTAGGAATGGATATGAACTGGAACAAGACTTGACTTGACCTGGATTGTACCAAGAATAGATATGAACTGGAACAAGACGACTTGATTTGACCTAGACTGGACCAGGAATGGACTGGACTGGAGCAAGTCTTGACTTGACCTGGATTGGATTAGGAATGGACTGTGCTGGAACAAGGCTTGACTTGATCTGGACTGGACAGGAGCAAGACTTGACTTGACCTAAACTGGACCTGGACTGGACTGGAGCAAGGCTTGACTTGACCTGGACTGGACCAGGAATGAACTGGACAGGGGTAAGACTTGTCTTTATCTAAACTGGACCAGGACTGGACTGGAGCAAGGTTTGACTTGACCTGGACTGGGCCAGAACTGGATTGAATTTGACTTGACTTGGACTGGACCCTAAACTGGACTGGACTTGACCTGGATTGGACCAGGAATAACTGCAGATAACAGATGTCTGAAGCTGGAATAGTAGTCTGTTGACTGTTCATGCTGACTGGGATAATCAGGCTGATTACTGCTGGCTGATTGCTGCAAGCTGAGTAGCAGGCTAAGTACTGCAGACAGAGATCTCCCAAGGAGAAAACAAGAACCAGGCACTTTGAATGAGCAAGTTGTTCTGGCACCGTTGATACAGTGCTCTGGGTTTAAATAGAACACCCATGACCAGGTTTGGATAGCCTGGTCATGTGATTCCTTGAGCTGTACTCTGATTGGCTGGAGCAAGCCATGTGATGATTCCAAGATGGCAGTGCCCATTAAATAGTCCTGGAAGCATGGTAATGGCCAGAAAGGGCAGCAGACAGATGACCCCAGATGCAGTAGTGTCCCCTCTCTCTGAATAAACATCAAGATTTCCATACTTCTGCAGTTTTCATCATGCTTGAGCCATAAAAGGTAAGGTATGTCCTGACTGCTAGAAGTCCATCCAGGTAAGTGGGAGTGGTTAAAATGAAAATACACCTACATAAGGTATATAGGGCCTCATCCAGACTGGCCTCATCCAGCCAATTTATGCACACGGCATGCGTAAATCTGGCTGCACATGCACACAGCAGATGTTACTCATCGGAACTATGATCGTATGTAACTTGTATGTAACTCTGTACATAACTCCGTTTGATAGGTCGTGACATCCCTGCGCAAGCTGAATATACGGATTGTATCGGTGGGGGAGGCATTTAAATTGTACAATATGGGCTGAATTAGGCAGTTACATAGGGCCACAGATATTCAAGGGAATGTTAAGGCAGGGTTCTCAACACATAAATCAGCTAAGTTACGTACGTGCGAGGGGAGTTCCGGAGGAGTGCATGAAAATTAGTAGTGCGTAATTTAGGTATGCATGCATACGTAAATCAACCTTATGTCTGGATCAGGCCCTATGTGTATAACCCATACAGAAGTCTGTATCTAGCCCTACAACCCCTGAATGTTAGACATGATGCTAGAATAGAGAGGTAACCTGTTTATCTATTGAGACAAGCTGCTCTTCCTGTTTTCTGACCCACTACTAAATGATATTCAGGGCCCCTGCAATCTGTTACACATTCATAGTAAGAAAACTCTTTCTGCCTCTTCCAAATATTAAGTAGCCCCTCCACGTCACATCTCCCATGCAGACACCATTCAGGGGAACACGTATATGATTGTTTAGCTCATGATGCTGGCACTTTATTATAAGAATTTAGTTAAATGGCTCTTTTAGTTGGGTTGCCTCTATCCTTCATTAACGCATTTTAGTAATGATATATCATTCTTGAATTCCCCCTTCTATGAGAGGCAGAAAATAATAATAAACTTAATATGAAGGTACACAAAGTTCAGAGGTGGACTCAGAGCAATCACTCCAATGAGACATTTGAGTTCTGCACTACTTTAGTGTAAAACTTAAATAAAGTTACATATACCAAACCTGCTGAATATACTTAACCATTTTGGCACAGATCAACACAATACTAAACTTATATAAATCTAGTAAAAATGGTCCCTTGAAGGAGCTATATTAATCACTAGGCATGGATCAGATCTGAAATTAATAGTGTCTTGTGCTTTAAGCTTGCCACCCTGCTGTTGGAATGACTTCTAGCACAGAAATCCAGATCTTGAGGAAGTCGGTGCCATGCACACACACACACACAGACATGGGACCATATTCACAGTTAAGAGGGAGTTAGGTGCAGACAGGTCCACATCTAACTCACTCTTCTAGCTCCTAACCCGCCCCTCGTTTTTAGGTACCTTATGGTGCTTAAGAGTGCCATAGGGCTACCTTATCTAACCGCGAAATGTTCGCACGGACATTGCCTCTCCCCGCCTCCCCCCCACCCTCCCCGACTCTCCCACTTCCACCTAAGCACTTCCCCGATGCCACCTCCTTCTACATAAAACTATGGGGTAGATCCAGAACTACGTTTCTCCGCGAATGTATGTGTGGCGGAGACGTAAAATCGCAGTTTAGAACGCACTGCGCATGCGCACCATAGAAAATACGCACATTCACGTAGCGTAATTTAGGACGTATAGGGGATTCACGTATTCCTCACGTAAATACTTACGTGTGGGCGTGCCAAATTTACGTTATTCAACTATACGTGCGTTTTACGTTAAGTAGGCGGGGGGGAGTATTTAAAGTGTACGGTATGGGCGTGCTAAGCTGCGTACGTTCACGTAGTCAGTACGTCCGTTTGCGGACGTATGCTGTTACGTTTGGCAAAGTTAAGGTAGGTTTTGGGTAGCGTATTTTGACAAAATACATCCATGCAAGGGGTGTGCCGAGGGGAGTGTAGCGAACTTACGTGTACGAAAATACGCTCCGCAAATATGCGTACGCACACACGTAGTTCTGGATCTACCCCTATGTCTTTAAAGACTGCATGGAGGCAATCTACGTACCTAACTAGTACGTAGATTGCGTAACTGACCTACTATGCATGTGTAGTAGGTCAATTTGGCAAATTACGCACTTAAGAAGCACAAGATTCTTAAGTGTGAATCAGGGCCATGATGATTGTGGCCATTTTCCACACAATAATATTAAATCAGTATCCAGTCCAAGCAATATTCAGGCACTTCTCCTTGCTTTTCACCTGTATGTCACCATGTAAAATAATCCTTATCACATGGTACTGAATCTTCCATAATGTAAAGACCCCTAGTAATATATATTTGGCAACACTTATTTAGATACTTTGCATTGAAGTGAACTCAAGTCTAACAAAACACAACATTTTACTTTTATTTGGGATAATAACCATTAATATATTGCTGTGCAATGAAACTTTATGAATACCACATAATTGTCATTATACTTTTTTAAGAGGAAAAAAAATTAGATACAGTAACTGACTTTTTAAATATTTCATTCTTTGAAACCAATTAAGAATACAAAGCAGATGGTCCAGCATTGTAGATTTCCCTTTTCATATTGCTTAAGCACTAGAGATCAATAAGTCTAATATAAACAGATGATTTCCATAGCAGGGTTTATAATTAGCTGGCACCGAATGTGTTCAAACTCTAAAATAATTAGCAGAAGCATGTGGCACACCATTAAAACATTGTGGCTTGTCCGCATTTACATTTATAATTATTAAAGTTAATTATGATACTTGTGGTAAAATTCCAGGATCTTCGACAACCTACTTTACTCTTTATATAAAAAAAAAAAAGAAATCACTTTAATCCCATTGTTCCATGTTATTAATATTTTAAACAAATAAATGAAAATAGTGCAATGAATTATAACATACATTTTGTCTTTATACATATCTCAAATTACTGAGATCTGACAAATGGGTTCACACTGACCCTTCCATACAGGCTCAGGTGCTCACAACAAACACACAACACTGTACCATTGTTACAAACAAAACGTTTATTTGGTAATTTATTTTTTCATTAATTAATACACTTTTATATAGCTCCAATACATTACAAGTTTAAACAATCATTATAAAACAACTCTACATGGCGGAACTGGTACGCCTCGTTCTTCCTAACATACTACGAGCCTTCTTTAAAAACCGAACATACTCAATCCACGTACCTAAGTGGTACGTATATTATGTAAATGACCTACAACGCATGCATAGTAGGTCATTTCCTAATTCTCTGCACTTAAGAAGCCGAAGCTTCTTAATTGTGAATGCGCTCCTAGGTGTGTAAGAGGGCATTGTGCGCAAGCTTACAGTGTGCTATATATCACACAATAGGCCAGTGTTAGTAGCAGAACTTATGCTTATTTTGGTATATAAATAGAAAGTGGGCGTTTTTGTGAAAATGATGTAATAGTAAGGGAAATTGGATAGCAAAGTGGTTGAAAATAGGGTAGAAAGTCTAAGAAGGAGGGTGAGAAATTTGGTAAGCTCATGTGAAAAGGTTAATTGTAAGGGATCACTTAAGGTTTGGAGAGTAGATGACAGTCTTAATGTAGAAGAAAGATTTACAGAAGATTAGGTGCAGCTTGGGGGAAGTCCTGGAACTGGGAATGAGGGCAATTAATAAGTGTAGAGGAGAGTTGCAGATCCTGTGAACATCTTTTAGAATGAGCTGGAATATATCTAGAGACAAGTAAAGATAATGTATGTGGTTGTAGTCTTGCTGTTGGCTTTGTAGATACCTAAAAGCATCGATGTAGAGATTGATAGACCAGCTCTAGAAGAGCATTTCGCAAGGAAAATTAGTCTTATATAGACTACAGAGTAGTAACTTTATGAGCTTGAGGTTCAATAAGAAGAACTTTGCAATAATAATCAGCAACCTCTTGCCCCTCTACCATTGTTGAATAATAGATATTCTTTTGCTTTGCCAAAAGTGGTTTGTTCAAACCCATTGGGGGCATGTCTATCAGGTTTAAAGCACTAAGGGATTATCAAGTGCAAAATCATGCACTTGGGGCACAAAAACCCAAAAGCTCAATATATCCTTAATGGCACTAAATTAGAAACCACTGAGGAGGAAAGGGATCTAGGAGTCATTATTTCATGTGACTAAATTTAGCCAAGCAATGTAACAAAGCATTGAGAAAGGCAAGTCAGATGCTTGGTTGTATAGGGAGAGGAATTAGTAGCAGAAAGAGAGAAGTAGTGATGCCCCTTTATAGATCGTTGGTACGACCTCACCTAGATTACTGTGTTCAGTTCTGGAGGCCATATCTCCAGAAAGACACAAATACATTAGAGACTGTGCAAAGAAGAGCAAATAAAATAGCACATGGCATGTTTCACAAAACATATCAAGAAAGGCTAGAGGAACTAAACATGTATAGCTTGGAGCAGAGAAGGGAGAGGGAGGATTTGATAGCAGCTTTTAAAATATATCAAGGGTGACCGGATAACGGAGGGTGGCATTTTTTTTAGGAAGAGGTTTAATATAACATGAGAGCATGAATATAAAATGGAGGTTGGTAGATTTAGAGGAAATGTGCAGAAACATTCACTGTAAGGGTGAAAGATAACTGGAATAGCCTCCCATCTGAGTTGGTTGAGGCTAACACAGTAGAACAGTTTATACATGATTTGCATAAATATAAGGATATCCTAAATCTCAAACTAAATTGAGGGTAAATAGGGTCTAGGGTCAATATAGTTATAAATAAACAACTTGGAAGACTGGATGGGTCATGTGACTCTTATCTGCTGTAACTTTCTATGTTTCTATTTTAAGCCATCTAAAGAATAAAATCTGCATTGCTGCCTACACATATTTGCAGAAATGTGCAGCAACCACTAGCCAAAGCATGACCTAAAAGTAATGTATATCCTAAATAATAATTTTATAACATTTCTTTACATTTAATGTAAAGCACTGCATAATACACTAGATTAAATTAAGGATAGAAATAATGTATTGATTTTACTGAAAGAGCAAAAAAAAATAAAGAAATATATAAACAGCCATCCTTTCACCACCTTTGTATGTCTTAGCTATTCTTTCACCCCCTTGTATATCTCCAGACATCTTTTCACCCCCCCCCCTTCCCCCCCTCACCGTTTTTCCCCCCCCCCCCCTTCCTCCCTTATATGTTTTCCCCCCTTGGTGTCCTGGGCAATAACCAGTGATGATTAGTGCATGAATAACACATTTGAATGCCTTTGCAATTTCTTGTGTGAGATGTGTATATTCTGAAAATATTTTTTTATTTGGGTAACAGAATTTAGATATAGGACCTGATTCACACTTAAGAGTAAAATTGCAAACTTACTGAAATATACACATGCAAAAAATCCTCAATACTGATTCAAAGAAAGAAACCAATTAACCACTCCCCCGTGTCGGGAGTGCAACGTAAGAATGTAAGTCTTTCCTGCGTATAATTAGGTATGTGCAGACATTATAAGATGTGAATTAGTCGTGCGTTTAGGTGCTTAAAATTTCTTATGATTCAAAGATAGGTAACTAAATGCACTGATTAGGATTTTGAAAAGTAATGTTTTGTTTTTTTCATAAAAATAGCTCATACTCACATACACTAACATATGTGAACAAATGTAACCATTAGAAACACAACTTGAAAAAAGAATAATTATGGCATAATTTACATTACACATAAACGCGTATTGCATAAAGTAACAAATAATATGATCCACTATATATAAAGTCTTTTATAAAACATTTTTTTTTTAAAAAGCATTTAAAAAATAGAAACAACACAAACAACATAAACAGTTAAATATAAGTAAATGTAATGGTGTTTGTTCACTAAAAATAAAGAAACAATATGCCTTCACAAAATCTAAACAAATAATGACACCTTTAAAATGTTTAAGTCTTGCACAAAATGTAAAATCATCATAGGATTAAATAAACAAGCCTTTATGTGCTTAATTTATAAACACACACCCATTGATTGTGGGCTGAACTACGTAAGAGAAGACGCATGACCTCACAGCAAACAATACGTTTCTTCAACTTATGAGTGGTCAAGGGCTACCTTGGACCGTATTCACAGATACGTTTTTGCGTGGGGTTGCGTGCTTATTTTTAGGACCGGATTAACTGCCCGTGCTTAGTAACTTTATCCACGCAAGTTATGTAATATTTACACACGTAAGTACTTTAGGCACGGACTTGTGAATCACACTTAAGGATATATGCGTATGGAGGGGCGTGGTTGTCTTCCGTACAGTCAAAGTTACATGTAAGTGGGCGAGGGGAGGCATTTAAATGGGTTTTTGAGGGCTCGGTTTGTAAGATACGCACGTATGTAAATAACATATGATCGTAAGTACACACGTAGAGATAAGGATGCCCTATGGAGGCGTAAGTCACCGAAAACCCATCCATGCGAGGAGTGTCATGGGTGTTGCATTGCTACGAGCATGCATAAAAACCCGCACTTAGTAAACACACATCTGTGAATCCGGTCCCTTAACTTTTCCTATGCGTATATTAGTTTATGCAAGTCACTCCTACTTGTGAATCAGTCCTACTCTGTTGGAACATCCATACTGTACATTAGTAGCCCGTGTGCAGCTCATTTGCATTAAGAATCTTGCCTCTCTAGCCACGATTGCAGGACTTGATACGTGCCGATGCATGCATCAGTCCTATATCAGATGTCTATGTATGTAAATCAGTCGCATGGTGTGTATATTTGGGTTCTGGGCATGCGCAGTTTAACTGATAGTAAAAATACGCACATAGGGCCAGATCCAGAACAACGCTTGTGAGCAAATTTACGTGTGGCGGAGACGTAAAATTGCCATTTGGTAAGTACTGCGCATGCAGTACTTACCATAGAAAATACGTAATTGTGAACGTAAGGGCCATTCACGTATGTGTCACGTAAATACTTACGTGTGGGCATGCCAATTTTACGTGAGTCCAAAATACGTCTGAAATACGTAGGCGGGGGGTTGTATTTAAAGTGTACAGTATGGGGGTGCTTAGCTGCGTAAATATGTGTTGGCCATACGTAAGTGTGCGGATCATTGCGGTTACGTTGGCAAAAGTTAAGGTAGGGTTTGAAAAGCGTATCTTGACAAAATACGTACATTCAAGGGGTGTGCCTAGGGGAGTGTATAGAAGGTACGCGCACGTAAATACGCCACGTGAATAAACGTACGGCAAGCGTAGTTCTGGATCTACCCCATAGATTGTACACTTAAGGGTGAATACGGTCCAAAGATTGTATATAGGGGATTAAGGACAGTTTAAATTCAAGGATAACCCCTAGAGAGTAAGACTGAAAAGTAGGGATTATTGCAGTGGTGTCAACAGAAATAGATCAGGTGGGTAACTTCTAATGAAGATGGCAATATTATTAGCTCTGCTTTTCAAAGATTGGGTTTAAGATGGTGGTAGGCTATCCAAGATGAAATGGCAGAAAGACAGTTACATATGTCATGACAGTTGGTGTGAGATCAGAAGTGGATAGATAAATTTGTGTATCATCTTAGTCAGGACAGTTTCAGTGGAGGGTTACAAAAGAGCCTGACTGAAAGGGGTTCAGGAGATTGTTACTTTAAGAGACCAGAGTGAGTTGGAGTGAAAGTTTATTACTGAAACACAGCAGTAACAGATAGATGCATTAATAGAAGGTATAACTGGTAACAGTAGCAGATTGCCACACACAAGGCAAGGTATTCAGACACAGTTGATATGACTGTTAAAACCACTGATGAGAAAACTGGTAATGTAACAGACTGATGCAGGTAGGCAAGATGCTGTTAAGGTTACAGACTGATGCAGGCAGGCAAGACACTGGTAATGGTAACAGACTGAAAAAGACAGGCAGGATACTAGTAAGATAACAGACTGCAGCAGTGAGGTCCACACAGGAGGGTAAGGCCAGTCCAAAGTTCCAGCAAGACCAAGCCTGTAGCAACATCCAAGGTGTAACTTCAATGAATAAATGCAGGGAATAAATAGCCAGGTATCAGGTACAAACCCTAATGGATAATGACAGACACCTGATACCAGAACTAAGACTAAGAGACAGTGACTCCTCTGGTGAAATCTAGAACTGCAGGACTATCCAGGAACAATGGCGGCCTCTGATAGAAAGTGCCACAATCACAAGTTCTGCACCACAGACATAACATATGATAAGTGTAGGAATAAGTAAACAAATATTTAGAATGTAGATATTTTTGCCAGTCCTGTTCTGCTTCGTGGGAAAGTTTTCATAGGTTACAAGTTTTTTCTGTGTGCCATACCTGGAGGCAGCATGAGGAGTATAGCTGGAGTGACTTTATTAAGGGCAGCTGCCAACATTTGGTTAAGGGGAGATACTGCCAACATTTGGTTAAGGTGAGATACTGCCATGTTGGGAGAGTGAACATTAGAGACTGGGATAGAAGTTTCTGCAGAGATTTAGAAAGTTGTTTGAAATTGATGGCTTTGATTTCTATGGATGTGAGTAGGATTTATAGAACCAGAAAGCATAGAGGTAGAATTAGAGGGAAAGATTGAAGGTGATAATGGTATAGTCTGACAGAGGACTATGAGACTAGGAGTAAAAGGAGAGTTATATGAGAGACTGAACAAAGTTTAGAAAGAACAAAATACAAGAATATTACAAAATACAAGAATACAAGAATCACTCCACTTGGAGAGGCAAAGAAATGAGGTTAGGGACAAACAATTAAAAACATCAGAGAAGGATTAATAATGGTGATATTGAAATCACCTAGGGTAATCGTGGGATGTCAGATGATAAGAAATGAAGGAGCAATGCAGAAAAGTACGGCGGGCGTAAGCGTAAAAACGGCCTTTTGTACTTACTGCGCATGTGCAGGGCAGATGTTACGGTCTGAGAAACTGAGCATATGGGCCTTCACATTTATGCTCAAGGGGGCAGGCCAGGAATCGAGGGCGGGGTGAGGCATTTAAATCGTACAGTATGGGCGTGCTAAGCATCGTAACTAAGCAATGAGCTTACGGACACATGCGGTTAAGCTCAGAAAAGTTAGAGTAGGTTTTGCTGAGTGTAAGAAGGCAAAAGTAATTACCAAGGGGAGTGCCGAGGGAAGTGCATAGGAGTTACGCCGGCGTAAATACGCTACGCACATGAGCGTAGGTCTGGATCAGGCTCATTGGGTGGGAATGGAGCCCTAGATCACAGAAACATGCCGGTTGAAGACTCGGACAGCAAGCACTTCATAGGAAGCTAAAGTTGAGGAACTTTTGGTAGGACTGTGAATTTACAATTTGGGTAAAGAAGCTGTCTGTCCACACCTCCAAATTTGTCTCTAGGCCTGGAGGCACGAGTACAGTGGAGTCTTCCATATGAAAAGAGTGAGGGAGTGAATGATTGTGTGAGCCATGTTTTATCATTGCACAGATCATGAATGGATGTCACTTTGTTACAGAGACAGATGAAGTGTTTGAGGTTAGGTGGTTTTATAGTGTCCTGAATGATATCCTTACCAGGGTAGCCTCTGCCAGTCCCAGGCCCACTGGTCAGGGAAAACTAAATAGTATCAAGAATCTCGGCTTACTCCTTGTTTTACTATATCTCTCCCTGAAAGGACAGTATGCAAGTATATGCATATATTATATTTTATCATTATATGCATAAAATACATTGTTTAATACTTTAAATGTTGTTACAGTTGTATTCTTTTTACTGATTTAATATATATGTTCATACAGTAGGCATGTGAACTATGCTCTTCCTTTATTTTGGCTTTCAGGGCCTGAGTCAGATCTCTGTCTGCCTCCCGACTTCCGCAAGCAGCTTGGTAGGTCTGTGCGTGCATCGGGCAGATATCACGCAACGGATATCCTCGCATACGGAAATGAGTTTTGTACCCTAGGCGATCTGTTAAAAATACGCACACCTAATCCTTGCTAGGTGGCCTGGGATAGGCATGCAGATGAGGGTGAAGGGGTAGCAGCAGGCACTTCCACACGTATTTGCCCTCAGATAGACGCAGTTCTGTAAAGAGAACGTAAGAGGGTAGTGTCAGGAGAGTGCACTTTCCTCTCATGTGTGTTAAAGTTATTATTATGGGCAAAGATTAACAAATACAAGTTTTCCTTACATAAAACATTATAAATGTATAGTTTAAAAACTCTAATAATCAATATTTAGCTCATCTGAAAGCACTGTATAGTTTAACTTGTATTTGTTAGAAGTGTTTTGATTCTATTTTAGTATTTTAGACAGCCTGCTCCAAGATAGGAATTATTTCAATTGATGCACAACCTCTTAATATAAAACTCTACAAGTAACTATAGCACAATTAAAATCTGATGTGGGCGTTTTGTACCTGAAACCTAATGTACATCTACACGACTTTCACCTCAACTTATAAAATGAATCAATAAATGGCTTTTAGTTGAAGTGGCTCACGTTGTAATTGATAGTATAAAGTGTCTGTATGGCAATACCTGCATAATGTTTCATGTAGGCTTAAATGCATAGGAAGCGAGCAATGTGTGGCCATTACTGAAGTCTAAATACAGGCTTTTTTCCTTACATAGTCAGCGGGACGCATAAGTCCTGGCTCCTGGCAAATAGCTGGAAGAACTATATTTATGTAGATGTGAGATTAAAATTAAAAGCCTATTACTAATAATGAAGGACCGGATTCAGATGTAAGAATGTCCAGTCACTTACGCAAGGTGCGTAAGTGGCCTGACTTCACTGGGCCTTCACTTGGCCTTCACTGACTTCACTGGGCCTGACTTCTGCGCCCTCCAGATGTTACGCTAGGGTTACTATAGTAAACCTAGCGTATAAACAATCAGAACTTTGTTCCGTCCGAGCCCATTTCTAAGGGGGAAGCATGCTAAGTGTACAGTGTGGGAGGTGGCTCCCACACTGCAGCGGATCAGCGGTCGTACGGACCGCTGATCCGCATGATACACTTAATGCAGGCTTATGGCAGCGTAAGCTGCCTTAAAGCCCGCACAAGAGAGGTGAGTGACAGGGGGTGTGCACTCCCCTCTCTATCGCGTACTTACAGACCACTGCACACACGAAAAACGTGCAGGGGTCTGAATCCGGTCCGAAAAGTTTAAGTATTAGAAAATAATATGGGAGGTTTACATAACAGAAATAGATACCAGAAGTTGGGCCGAGTTTTAAGTAAAAAAAAAAGCAAAATGCATATTTATAGAACCAATGTTATAGAGACAAAAGATATAGGGCCATATGCAGAGCTCCGGCCGCATTGCATATGTAACGCTTTGCATTTCTGTAACGTAATCCACGTTACTTGTTGCAACGTAGATTATGTTACAGAATTACTGCACATGCGCAGTACAACATATCGGAAAACTCCGGCAATGTGGCTGGAGCTCTGCATACGGCCCATAAACTTTGTAATTGGTCATATTTGTTCTAGAAAAAATACTGTGGTGCATAATATTAAATAAAAATCTAAGAACTTCGGACCGGATCCAGACCCCACGCGCTTTACCTACATGCAGGGGTCTGATAGTCCGCATAGGGAAGTGAACTCCCCTGTCACTCCCCTTTTACTTCCGTGTCTATAAACCAACCTTACCGCCGCCCCGTTTGGCTAATCTGCATGGAAAACCCTGCCTCTGTCCTATCATATGGATCTCCATGCATGGAAATCCATTGCATAAGATCTGGGCCTGGATTCAGAGCTGCACTTACACTTTTAGTAATACCATGTTGAATTGCAAGGGGAGGCAACATTAAATTGTGAAACCAGAATTAGAATGGAGAGGTTAAGTTTCTTAGCTAAACTCTATTTTATAGAATAAACATGAAGCTATGCAGTGTTTGAGTTCCATGTGCAAAAGTAAAGTATTTTCCCTGCATGCATGAGATTTAAAATTAACACCCCTTACTTTGCAAAATGGTTTAGCCGAGCTGTACACTAACTAAGTGCTGCATGGCTGAAAGCCTTAGCCATGCTGTGCTGATAGAACTACAAGGCTAAGCATTGCTTAGCCTTGTAGTAATATCAACGTCAGCTTGTAAGGCTTCTAACCATGCCGCGCTGTGTGAAGTGTGTGTAAAAAAAAATACAGTAAGCAACAAACATACATTAACACATTACAGTAAGTATGCATGTAAAAAATAAGTTTTCCCTGACTAATTATCAGGGCCGGCGCGACCCGCTCCGCGGGGGGATGCAGTGCATCCAGGCGCCATGCTGGACAGGCGCTCATCCCCCCGCTCTCTGCAAGATGGACACTGCTGTAAAACATTGTAAGGTGCTCTCATCACTCTGATGAGAGCACCTTATAGAGCCTCACAACGGCGTCCATCTCAGTGCTGCTCTGCCTGTGTGAGCAGCGCCTCCCCCTCACTGACGACGCTGGAGTGACCTGAGGTCACAGCAACGTCATGCAGAGCCCGCCGCGGAGGAGAAGCAGCAGCCAGAGGAGGAGAAGACTTCAAAGGTAAGTAATGGTATAGGGCGCTGGGTGCTGGACAGACATAATGGGGTTTAATAGGTGCTGGACACACATGATGGGGTTTATTAGGTGCTGGACAGACATGATAGGGTTAATAGGTGCTGGACAGACCTGATGGGGGTTAATAGGTTCTGTATACACATGATGGGGGTTAATAGGTGCTGGATACACATGATGGGGATAAAAAGGTGCTGGTTACACATGATGGGGGATACTGGGTGTTGGAGAGACATGATGGGGGATACTGGGTACTGGGGAGACATGATGGGGGATGCTGTGTGCTGGATACACATGCTGGGGATACTGGGAGCTGGATACACATGATGGCGGATGCTGGGTTCTGAATACACATGATGGGGATACTGGGTGCTGGAGAGACAGGATGGGGGATATATATATGTATAGTGGAGACTAGGACACTATTGTATAGTGGTGACTATGATTTGCTTTGTTTTTGGTTACAATTGTGTTGTATGATGACGCTTACTATAATCTAGGATGGTCACTGGTGTCAATTTCAAACTGTTAAACAGAAGGGCGCAAAATTAAAGTTTGCAGGGAGGCGCCGAACACCCTAGCACCGGCCCTGCTAATTATGTTCCCTAATGTGTGCACTTGCCTCCGGTGGTCATCTTCTCCTATTCTAAGTGTATGGATGCAGTGTGTGTTGTTTAAAAATAATAAAAGTTTTGGACACTCACCGTTTGCTGGCATCTCTCTGGGGAAGCAGTGCTGGATGTGCTGAATCTTCTGCACTTGATTGAAGTCTGGGTTCCCGTTGATTGAAGTCACTGGTCTGGTTCTCTGGGCTCTTCTCCACTTGACACGACGGGGACACCTTCTATTCTTCTGCGATGCTGCTCCTAATGACCATTTGGTCGCTAGGGTGTTTTATATAAGAGATGACACCAGAAACACTAGAGCACCACTGTAACTGACGTCATCTCTTATATAAAACACTGCCCCCTAGCGACCAAATGGTCATTAGGCTATGCTTAGCCTTGTAGTTCTATCAGCACAGCATGGCTAAGGCTTTCAGCCATGCAGCATTTGCTTTTTTCACAGATAAAAACACGTCAAGTATATTGGCATGTGTTTTTGAGGGTCAGGGACGGGAGATCACAGAACATCGCACCTCTCTGGCTGCGATTTTTTTTTTGTGATTTCATGTCTCACTAAAGGTGATTTCTTCAAATCGCCTTCAGTGAATACGATTTTTTTTTCTATGTTTTGAATGGCAAACATCGTTGGACAGAAATTGGCGATTTTTTTAAACACATAAATCACCCGATTTGACCCTTTGTGAATACCGCAATGTGAGTTTAGAGGGTCAAATCACGCTTTTTTTGTAAATGAGGCCCTAGGAACGTGGCTGATTTATTGTGTTTGTTATTGCTGATTTCTTCCCTTCGTCTCAGTAACTTGTCATTTTCCTCCTTGCTGCATCTAATTATCACTAATTAGACTTATACTGTAGAGTTGACTATAGCCCAGCTAATTAAGTGAATGGAGTAAAAATATCACAGAATAATACCTAACTACTTTGCAATCCTGTTATTGCAGAGCAGGGGACGGTATTTAAATGCCTGAACTGGCTGAGTGTTTTTCTTCACTTACATGA
>WWET01000704.1:65348-70348 GCA_011038615.1 Limnodynastes dumerilii
ATACCTACTGCGGAGTTATTGAATTATTTATATCAACACTTTATGAACTATGGGGCAGATCCTCACCTACGGCCAACAGGCAAATTACGCAAGCTGCTTGTGTAATTCCCCTGTCCAGTAACATGTGCACATGCGCACAAACATGTTGCGTTAGCGTACTGGCGATCAATTTTACATAGATCACCGGTACAAAAAAGGGGGCTGATCCCCTAATTTACGCATGTCGTATATCCGCCGATGAGGCGGAAATAGACATTTTAATTAGGGTTCGGGGCATGGAAGGGCTGTTACGACTACACCTGCGCCTGCGGCCATAAAGCCGCAGAACTAGTTGTAATTTTTAAGGTAGGAAACGTAAGTGTCTAGAATTTACTACCTTGAGCGTTGAGGGGGTGTGCACTCCTCGCTACACTAGCGTACGTACTGACCTTACTCACCCATAAGGCATACGTAGGTCAGGATCTGGGCTTATGTCTATACTAAAAACACTAGCGCTATTTTGGTGTATAATTGTTACACTACTTCGGGCTGATCCAGCATTAGCAGTATCTTTAAAATAAGGTGGAATTTTGCAATGTGAGAGGTTTGAATTAGTAAAATTGTTTTGCATGTTGTTGTACTGTGTGGTTTTGTTTATGGAACACAAATACTGATCAGCTTTGAAATATTAATATACAATTTATTATAGTTTATCAACAAGACATCACATCTGAACTCCTTCTGGTTGCCTTTTCCTGCAGTTCAAAATGATTTAGCTAAATTGCATATTTGCTCCTTTTATTTTGCTTACTGCCAATGCTATATCCATCCCAAGGGCCTGAATGAAATGCAATGCATTTAGTCAAGGTGGAAGATTGCTATGGAGCTGGTGCAGAGCTACGCATGTATTTGCACTGAGCATGTGCACAGCAGGAGCAAGCACAGAAAGATGGGAACTAAGTAGCTCATTCACCTGTATTTGCTTCCATGTGGAACATGGGTCCAGATTTACTAAGCTGTGGGTTTTGAAAGAGTGGAGAGTTTGCCCATAGCAACCAATCAGATTCTAGCTGACATTCTCTAGAATGCAATAGTGAAATAAGATCTAGAATCTGATTGGCTGCTAAGGGCAAACTCTCCACTCATTCAAAATCCACAGCTTAGTAAATCTGTACCCATGGTGTGTTACTGTATTTTAATGAGAATGTGGGCACTTTGGGACTGCAACGAGAAGCAGTAGTAGTCCAGATTCTTAGTGCTCCCTCCTGAACCATACAGAATACAGCAGTAAGTGTGAATACGGTCCTTTATGATTAAGCTTTAACGACAATGTTGATTTTGCAAATATCTTATCAATATATATGAAATCAACCTTAAATTGTATTTCAAAGGTATGAAATCCCAAAAATCAAATAGACAGTGTGTTTAAATTCTTTGATTTTAGTTCTGTTTACCTTATATATTACTTTACCTTATTTCTTGAACCACAAGTCAGAGCTTCAATAAAGAAATAAATATTACCCATCCAGTATTAACCTGAAAAATCCATAATGTTACTGTTTAATAACCCTCACAGCAGTCTTACTGAAAGGATCACTATTAGATAGAAGATGATCCAATATAAAAATTGTTCTTGGAACACAAACATAAATGTAAGAGCTACCATGTCAAGGTGAAATGTAAGATATATGAATTCAAGTATACTCTAGCTAGCTTTCAGTAATGGCTCATAAGTGGTTATAAGAGGCTGACTGAACTCTTCTCAACAGGACCAAGCATACTATATGTTAACGAGCATGTTAAGTCATGACTGACTTCAAAATCTATCAAGGTTTGTGTATCACTTAGTGGGATCTTTAAATAAATAATGGAACTGTTTAAACTTTCTTTAATAAGGCCATCAAACTACTCTTAAGTAGGTCGGACCTGATTCAGAGTTTTTAAGCAGCAAATACTGCTCAAGCTGCGAGCATCCTATCTGGAGCCCCAATATTTGCAACTCTGGATAGGATGTACAGAAGAGGTGCATACGTTTGAAACATGCAATCAGATGTGTATGGGCAGAGGCTGCAAAGAGGCCTAGAAGCCTATACAACTTTACATGTTCCAGATGCTTGTTTGTTTTGTTTAGTTTATTATTTTTTTTCTTCTTATTTACAGTCTAATTAAACTCTTAATAAATTATGCTAGAAATGTGTCTAAAAATAATTAATATTTCATTTTAAGGATTTAATCATGTGTAAAACTGTGTGCATTTTAGACCATATTCAGACCTTTGTGAGTATTCTGTATGCATGGAATTCGTGAAGATCGCACGGAAGAGGAGTGTTAACCCCCCTGTCACTCCCATCTCTTTCATGCAGACTTTTCAGCAGTTAGATTACAACGAGTTATCGCAAAGCACGCTGTTGGGAGAACACAGCCCCAGAGTATTGGGGTAATCACACGTGTTGGGACACTATTATCAAACAGTGCCACTGTGCAGCCGTGTGCTAGCTGGTGAGTATAACTTTCTATGAAGTGGATAAAATCCAGTTCTCACTATGGGCTGGATCCAGACCCCTGCATGTTTTCCGTGTTTGCGGGGTCTGTCAGTCCACACGAGAGAGGGGAGCAGCCTTAAGTCGCAAAAGCATATCATCGATCTGTCTGAACGCTGATCCGCTCATAAATACCAAAACCCACCCTTATTGTGCAACTTGAATGCCTTCCCCCGCCCACCTTGGCGCACAGAGGGGAAGCACAACCCCTTTGTACAGAATATCTATGGTACGGAACTAAGTTCCAGACGATAGAAGTTATGTGTGTTAAACACACGTAACATCTGGAGGGTGAATGCACCTTCCGGCCAAAAAATCCCACTTCCGCATTTTACGTGCATAAGTGAGGTGAAAGACGCAAGTCTGGATCCCACCCTATTTTCTTGTGAACTTTAATGAACCAAAGTCCTAGTCAGAGTATTGTATTTAATAGTTCCTGGTTCCTGTGATTTCATTGTCACTGGACTGCGGCAGTAGCTGGCATAGAAATGCTTTGATTGTTTATATTACTAATACCGGAAATCTATCACTATCTATCACAATCCTACTTATTGAAACTATTATATAATTCCGTAGCATTGATAATTGGAAGCTCCTAAATGTACATCTATGAGGAACATCCATGTATTGCATGCTACTGAAGAATTATGTACATATATGTACAAATAGTCACAGTGATTAGTTATTTTAAATGTTTTTAAATATGAGAATAAATAGAAAGATTTGCTCTATGGTACAGGGCATGTTAGGTGGGGTAACACTTGATCCAGAAACTCCCCTATGGAACAATCCTTCACTGAAAGACTTATTTCCCTTGCAAGGTTCCGTGGTGTGGGGGCGGTATGGTATTACATCTATTGGCCAATTACTAGAGGAGGGCTCCTGGAAATCATTGAGACAGTTGCAGGATGAGTTTTCTCTCCCTGAGTCGTATCTCTTTCAGTATGTTCAACTCAGACATGCACTTGGAACAATATATAGAGGTTCTGCGCCTAATACTGCAGTTTCTATGGTTAAAAAATTGCTGATGGGAACTCCGTCTAAGGGCTCGATTTCCACACTATACGCATCCTTAAATAGTAGCATCTTCCCTGAAGCTTTGGAGGATTTACGGGCTCTTTGGGAGGTAGATCTGGGCCCGTTGGATGATGATGACTGGTCGGACATGCAAGGTCGACTACGTGACGCTACATCATCTGTACGTTTTCAACCGGTTCACTAATATGTTTTCCATAGAGTATATATTACCCCTAGTAGGCTGTTTAAGATGGGGCAACGTTCAGATGAAAACTGCATCAGGTGTGGGGCACACCGGGGGAATTTCTGGCATTTATTATGGGAGTGCTCATCGATCTTTACGTTCTGGCAGGCAGTTTGGAACTGTGCATTGACCGAGTATATATCTAGTAGGCTGTTTAAGATGGGGCAACGTTCAGATGAAAACTGCATCAGGTGTGGGGCACACCGGGGGAATTTCTGGCATGGCATTAAGGCAGTTTGGTGCATTGACCACATTACCTGTTTCCCTCCCTATCGATCCCAAACTGTGCCTCTTTGGCCTATCTCTGGAGGAGACTTTTCTTTTGACAACATACAAGTATATATTTTCATTAATGTCACTGGCTAAGGTGTTAATTGCTAGGGCGTGGATGGCTCCTTCTCCTCCATCTCTGGGCCAATGGATATCTTTGGTAAATGACACTATTGGTCATGAAAAATTTGTGCATGCAGCTAGGAGGTCTCCCCATAAATTCTATCAAATTTGGTCGCCTTGGTTGCATTCTCCCTATTATTCTCAGACGGTAGACTCAGATGTTCCGGATACTGCTGTATAATCCAATGTTTTTGTTTTCTCTATAGACGTATAAATGTGTACTGTCGCTTGTTAATTTACTTCTGGTCTGTAATATTATGACGTGGTATTACTGCTTTATATCACTGCGCAATACAAGTCTCATGTTTATATTTACATTTTGTTTTGTTTCTATATGTTTGTTTTGTAAATGTTTGTAATGTTTTTTTCCTTTGGTATGTAATGAAAAATGCTTAATAAAAATTACCTGATTCAAAAAAAAATATGAGAATAAACTTACTATTTAGTTATTTTTAATATATTTTCAACAAAACGTCTTTAGCTTTATTATAGCGACATATCTAGCGCATCATTTTCTATGTTCTATATGGTTTGTATGGGGAGTGGCTTCCCTTGATTTGCATCTGCTTTATTAGTCTATAAATAATAATGTTTCTATATATTTTACTCCACTTATCGCTCTTTAATGCTTTTTCTTTCTCCTTTTTTGTACTTTGACAGCCTCTGCTAGTTTCCTCTATTTTTAATAGTTTTTTTTTTAAATGTTTTTTTCAATTTAACTATAAAATACACCTTAAAATGATCCATATATTATATACAGCAATGTCTGAGCATTGCCCTGCTATTGTGGAAAAAACATAGAATTTTTTTTCCTACAGAGCATTGCT
>WWET01000704.1:72848-77576 GCA_011038615.1 Limnodynastes dumerilii
AAATAAGTAACTTGATTATAATGTGCTTCAGCCTCTGGGTTCTCCTAATTTTGTATAGACTTCTGCGTCAATCTACTATGTTTTAACTTTGTATCCTTAGTGTGGGTTGCCGGCACAAATGTCCATTTTTCGAAAGGTCCATGTCATACCAGTGAATGCAGAATAGTTTAGAAAATCGATGTTCCTGGAGCGAAAGCCTACACATCAAGTATTTTTCTGCCCTAACCCTTATCGTTACGCTAACCCTCCCCTTCTACTACCCTAACCCTAACCCTCTTCTCCCTGACACTAAGACTACCTTCCCTATAGCCTAACCCTAAAACTCCCCTTCCCGTAGCCTAACAGTAAGCCTAAATCTAACACTCACCTACACGCAGCCTGACCCTAAGCCTTCCCTTTTATTAGTGTAACCCTAACCCGCCCTTTTTATTACCCTAACCCTCCCTTCTCCAGAGCCTGACCCTAAAAGTCTCCAGAGAGTGTTACTCACCTCTCCAGTCGGGTCTGTATCTGGTGCGAAGGGTCTGGCGGCTTCCAATGTGGCTTTCAAAAAATGAATGGGTGAGTATGCCGATAGGCATATTTACTCATTCCCAAAAAAAAATCTAAATTCGAATATGGCTGCCTTTTCGAAATAGACACAGCCGATAATTAGCTTTCAGCTGTCTCTATTTCTAGAAGGGCCTTTTCTTGCCGACAACTATATGCTGTCCTTAATCTGAAATTGACCATTTCTGTTACCACAAGGAAATTGTCTTAGAGAATTGTGCTTCCCTTGTTTCTTGTGTGTTGGTGAGTGAATATATACCCATAGGCATATTCAATGGGAATTGAGAATTGAGAATTGCCTCATGTATCTGCATGAAAAAAAAAATGGACAGTTCAAGTGATACCAGAAGAAGCAAAGTAACACATGAAAAGAAGAACACTAGAAGGCAGGTACTAAAAGGGTGAGATTAGACAGAATTTGGGGTGGGCACATAACAAGGAAGGTAGCTGAGAAAATAATCAAACAGCAGGGGGGACTAGAGAGAACAGGTGAGGGAAGGGGTACCCGGAAGGCTGTGGTATGAGTTAAAAAGTACAAGTGGTGTGAGGGGGCTACAGAGACCTGTACTAGAGATGGGGCTAGTGAGCAAAATAGGGGAGGGCCTAAAGTAGTAGACAAAACTATAGAGAACATGGGTATGATGTGACAAGGAGCAGGGAGAAAAAGGCTAAAGCGCATAAAAGAGAGGAGTCAATATTAGGAAGAGGAGAGATACAAATAAGTCACATACCCACCTTGTAACAGAACTTGGGTCCTGAATGTTGTCATGCTAGGTGATTTTACATGCCGCAGGACCGTTCTTACTTGCCTCCTGCTCCCCACTCCTGCTGGCACCATCTTTTCCTGCTAGGCAGCCAGAACACCTCTCCACTTCACACTGTGACGTGCTGTATCCATTACTGATCCAGCCCTATGCGTCTCTTGCTGTCCAATCCTTCCCTTGCTCCTTGCCTCTGTTCTGATAGTGCTTGAGTGAGTGTTATCCCCTGTTAGTTGCACTGTCTGCCTGTCATTGTTGTGTTCTATTCTGTTTGTCTCTGTGTCTTGACTGCATGAACAGAAGGTGTCCATCAGGGACCGCGTCCCTGCCTGTCCCCACTATCAGGGGAACCGGTGAACACCCTGGTGAGCATACTCATAACAGGTATACTACCTACCATGAGATAAGACTTAACCTGATTTATTCCACTATAGCTCAAACACCTAGGGTATAGGGGTTTCCTCTTACAGCCTAATATAATATAGCAGGGGGGGTCATTCTTTTTACTTATCCTTAAAATTAACCCCAGCTGGTTCATGTGACTTGCTTGTGGTTCAACCAGGAACAACTTTAACATGGTTGCCAATGTTAAGGGGGGTGGGGGAATTCTTGGTCCTCTTTCTAGCCTTGGAGTGACTAAGGGCCTGATCCAGACCTACGGTTGCCCAGGGAATCACGGCCGGCTCGGCCGTAATTTTCCTGTTTTGAAGGTTAAGTACATGCGGAGGAAGCCCTGTTATGATCAACAATGTGGCCGTAAGGCCACAGAGCTGATCGTAATAGTTAGGGTAGGAATCTGGACATGTAAGTGTCCAGATTTCCGCCCGCCAGCGGGGAGTGCATGGGGCGTGCATTCCTCGCTACGATAACGGCCGTACAGACCTCGGGTGGCTGTAAGGCGCCCGTAGGTATGAATCAGGCCCTAAGTCTAGGCTGACAGTTTTCTCTTTCATATATCTCACAGAAAAATACTTAAAGAGACCTGATTAAAAAGGACTGGCTACATCCTGAAGCCCAAAACCAGCTCTAAGGTTGATGTTGCCTAACCCTGAGGCAACAGCTTCATGGCTGCTGCTCCTGAAGCCATTAAAGCTTCCATATTGAAATATTGCTTGCTGGATAGCCCTTCAATTCCTGAACCTCCTAAACTAATTTCTGTTCAGAAGGCCCTGCAGCAGCCACTCCAAGCTGGTTTCTTGGTGAGACTATACAGCAGTAGCCAGAGCTGGGTATTCATGTTTCCAGTTTCATGGAACCCTTTCAAGAATATGGCCTCTGTATGTGCAGCAGCTGGGAGAAGGTGACATGGCCACACTTCTAACAGAAAATTCTAGATCCAATCCTGCATATACTTTGCAGGTGTTACAAGAACAGTACACCACTGCGAGGTAGTATTTGCCAGAGGCCCTGATAGTGGGGATGGACTTGGCTGTGTCCCAGTAGCAGGTCGTAGCCCCCAGTTACTGAACTCGCACTAAAGAGGAGATAGGAACCAAACCAACAAATACCAGAGCAGGACTGGATTAAACACAGGCACATTATACAGGTGGTAAATCCATAAAGAACTGGTGCAGACACAGAGATGCACAGATAGAGTGATGTAGGAAATTACCAGTATAGAACTGGAGTATACAAAGAGAAGTGCAGATGGAGTAGCACAGGTGATTACCAGTACAGGACTGGACTAAATACAGAGAAGTGCAGATGGAGTAGCACAATTGATTTACCAGTACAGGACTGGACAATACACAGAGCAGAGCAGATGGAGTAGCACAGGTGATTTACCAGTACAGCACTGCACAATACACAAAGAAATGCAGATGGAGTAGCACGGGTGATTTACCAGTACAGAACCGGACAATATACAGAGAAGTGCAGATGGAGTAGCACAGGTGATTTACCAGTACAGGACTGGAATATACACAGATAAGCGCAGATGGAGTAGCACAGGAGATTACAAGTACAGGACTGGAGTATACACAGATAAGTGCAATACAGACAAGAGCTTGCACGCTACAAACTGCAGGACTCACTCATATTCAAGGAATCAGACAATGAAAGCAAGGCAAGAGACGGGACCACAAAGGAAGAAACACAAAAGGAAGCAGGGCCAGGGCACTCGAAACGCAGGTAAGTTATAGAAAAACCACAGGCTAGACAGACCAACACGGACGCTGCAGACCAGACCGGAATATAAAGACAGCTGCCACCAATGAGCAGCTGGACCCGCCCACGGAGCACACTGGCTGGCGTCACTAGATCACTAGGCAATGATCTGGAAGCCAAGCCAGGGAAACAACAGCGCAGTGATGGAAGGAGACACGCTTACATGCCATTGCAGGCAGAATGGCATGTACCTGCCAACTGGTAATGTCACTAGACTGAGATTCAGGCCTACGTTTAGAGAGATTATGCAAGAGCCATGATTTGTGGGTCATAAACCAAGTCCATTAATCTCAAATACGAGTTATGATCGCTGGATCTTAAGATTCTTAAGATTTCTGCACCATCCTCACATAAAAAAGAGATGAAGCAGAAGGTAAGAATCAGGATAGTGCATAACGACTAAAAATAGACCTTACTGTACTATTTACATAGTAAATGGAAAACATTGGCACTTCCTGCCCTTTCCTGTACAGAAGCCAATTTTTTACCAGAATGGAATTCATATTCGATCCAATTTGATAATGCAGCAATTGCATATGCATTGCGAACCAAAACTGGGTGTTTTCCATTCGCACATAAACCAGAAAAAGCCTTCTTGTAGTAAGTCTAGATCCAGTGTCTGGTGATCAGAAATTATCCTGCATCCTATGCACATCCACATCAATCATGGGTGTTCCAAGTAGCTTCTGTGCTGGCTCAGACAACAAAGGACACTAACAGTTCTACCTACGTATTGTCAATCATAGTGCCCTACAAACAGCGCGCGGGGCGTAACTAACTCGTTGTGGGCGTGGTCAAGCCATTGGGGGTGTGGTCAACCCATCATGTCTACAGCCACCCTGTACTCCTATGTGTCTACAGCCCCCCAGGATGATTCCCCAACATATATTACCAGCCCCCCCCATTATATGCCTCCAGCCCTCCTCAGTATTCCCCATCATATGCCTGCAGCCCCCCTCAGTATTCCTCATCATGTGCCTCCAGCCCCCCTCAGTATTCCCCATCATGTGCCTCCAGCCCCCCTCAGTATTCACTATAATGTGCCTCCAGCTGACCCCCAGTATTCACCATAATGAGCTGTATGAGCTGCTGCAGCTGTTACATAGAGCAATGTTCTACGTCCGGTATGAGCGCTGCAGTCTGCATAGCAGGGAGTGGGGAGTACCAGCTCTGGACACTGACAGGCTTTCCCCCGTCGCATGCCATGGTGCCCTGTGCCCCCCCCCCCCCCCCCCCCCCCCCCCCCCGCCAC
>WWET01000704.1:77607-103708 GCA_011038615.1 Limnodynastes dumerilii
TTCCGAAGCCTCTGACTATGACCATACGATAAATATATTTATTACTTAAAAATGAGAGACAAGGGTGTAAAAAAGGTCACTAGACTGAGATTTCAGTTGCTAAATTTGTAAATGAGAAAGGCCAGAAACAGTGATTTGCCTAAAGAGCTATAAGGCAGCAATAAAAGTTATGGATCACAGAAATAAGCAATTAGTGTTATCTTCAATTGCTTTATTGGCAGTACTCACTCATTAGAATGGAAGCAGCTCTAAAACAGATTGCAACATATAACAGCATATGGGATTTTGCATTATATTGCTGTCTCTTGCCAAGTTGTCATAATTTCATTACAATGCATGAAGTAAACTATCTCATTGTAGTGTTATGATCTGGTGATGACCCCTCATAGATTACTGGCAAATTTTGTGATAAAAAGTACAGGGAACAATATCATGGCTTATTGAGCGATCAGAATGTAAAATGAGTTTTCAATTCAGAAACATAAAAGATTGAGGATTGAGTTTAACATGAATAAACTCATAATTACATTATACACAACATAACATTTATATTCTAGGAATTATTTAAGATATAGTAACTAAAGGAACATTAAAAATAAAAATAAAGTAAATTTATAAAACTGAGTTGTGTAGTGACCATATGAAAGGTATGGACCAGATTTACTAAGATGCGGGTTTGGAAAAGTGGAGATGTTGATCATAGCAACCAATCAGATTCTAGATCTCATTCAACTATTACATACTAGAGAAATTCAGCTAGAATCTGATTGGTTGTTACGGGCAACATCTCCACTTTTCCAAACCCGCAGTTTAGTTAAGCAAATTAAGCAAATAATAATCATTTTCCTCTGGGTGCTAAATCCATTTGCTCTCTGCAGATAATTCATCCTGCTCAGAGAACAATGGCTGAACATATCCGGCATAAGGCATAGGCAATATAGGCAAATACCTAGAGCAGCATTCGCATAAGGGGCCCCATCGCGGCCGGGTCATATTTGGTGAGGTAAGGTCATGGCGATGGTTGTTGCCAGCTGAAGCTATTGTTTACTAACATGACAGCATGTTAGTAAATAACAGCCTATACCTGCACTCACCATTAGTTTCAGTGGGAAACCGTCCTCTTCATTGCTGTCAGAGTTCAGTACGTTCTTCCAAGAACAAAGAAACACAAAAGGAAACAGGACCAGGGCACTCAAAACGCAGGTAAGTAATAGAAAAACCACAGGCTAGACAGACCAACACGGACGCTGCAGACCAGACCGGAATATAAAGACAGCTGCCACCAATGAGCAGCTGGACCCGCCCACGGAGCACACTGGCTGGCGTCCAGATCACTAGGCAATGATCTGGAAGCCAAGCCAGGGAAACAACAGCGCAGTGATGGAAGGAGACACGCTTACATGATGTGTCACGTAAATACTTACATGTGGGTGTGCCAATTTTACGCGAGTCCAAAATACGTCTGAAATACGTTAAGTAGGCGGGGGTTTGTATATTTAAAGTGTACAGTATGGGTGTGCTTAGCTGTGTAAATTCGTGTTGCCCATACTAATAGCCTGTCAGATAATAATAAGAGCCTAAACCTTCAGTCCCCATTAACTGCAGTGGGAAACCGTCCTTAGCGCAGCATTTGAGTACATTCTCCCACTAAAACTAAGAATGGCTGCAAAGTGTAGGCTTCCTTCAGCTTGTCAGCTCCAGACTGTGGTCACTGTTAGTTTCAGTGGGAGATATTATAACTTCTGAGTGCAACACTGAGGACAATGGGCCAGATCCAGAACAACGCTTGTGAGCGAATTTACGCGTGGCGGAGACGTAAAATTGCCTTTTGGTAAGTACTGCGCATGCGCACCATAGAAAATACGCACAGTAACGTAGCGTAATTGTGAATGTATGGGCCATTCACGTATGTGTCACGTAAATACATACGTGTGGGCGTGCCACTTTTATGTGAGTCCAAAATACATCTGAAATACGTTAAGTAGGCGGGGGGTTTGTATTTAAAGTGTACAGTATGGGCGTGCTTAGCTGCGTAAATTCGTGTTGCCCATACGTACATGTGCATATCACATCACTTCGGTTGGCAAAAGTTAAGGTAGGGTTTGGAAAGCGTATCTTGACATAAGTCATTGGTACGCCCTCACCTAGAATACTGTGTTCAGTTCGGGAGGCCATATCTCCAGAAAGACATAAATACATTAGAGACTGTGCAAAGAAGAGCAACTAAAATGGTCCAATGAAGTCCCACGGGACTTCATTTCCCAGTCTCGGCCACCGCGGGACTTCATATGCTAGCCGCAGTCCCATTCGGTGGATGAGACTGTAAAGGAAAGGAAAGCCGGGCCTCATTTTAGCATGCAGTCGCAGTCTGACTCCAGTCAGACTGCGGCTGGATGCTAAAATGGTTCAGGTAGGCGATACTACCTCTTAGCCAAGGTGGCTTCGCCAGGCAGCGCCCTCCTTTGGTTGGCGCCCCTGGTGGGTGCCATCCTGGCCAAGGGGTAGATACACCTCTGCCTGCCATACAGGTTACCATTTAGATGTTAAGGGTGCAGGTGGTTTTCAGCAATGCTCTTGCTATATATCTTTTCCTGTTGTATTCTTCCCTGTTTTAGCATCCAGAGGAATGGAAAGGAGCAGATGACATGTTAGTGGTGTCCACTAGCAGTCCTGGATCACAGAGGCTCATTGAGAAAGCCAAGTGCTAGATCTACCAGGTCGGCCTTTCATCTGGGAGACCGTCTATGAGTGGTCTCCCAGAAGACCAGTGCAACTTCATGACTAAGATGGAATGGGGGGAGAGGTGTCTATTAATATTATCCCTAGAGGCAGATTGATCTGAAAATGATGGCCCTATTTACAGCACTTTAAACAGAATTGTTAAATAAACATAATTTTTTGTATATTAACAAAAATAAATAAATAAATAGAAAATAATTCATCAGATTAATTGCTTTTTTTGTTTGTTTGCTCCTTCATAAGGTTACGGCCTGATGCCTATGCTCAATTGTAAATTTGGTATTCTCTAATTTCCGAAAAACTGAACTGACGAGGAATGGAGAGTGCTTCTGATTGGGTTGTTTGTAAATTGATCTGTATAGGGTCTATTTCCATATATTGTGATAAGTAAGCACATCACATGGAGGAGATGAAGTAAAACTCTTTTATTCCAAGTTGGTAACAGCAGTGCAGCATGTAAGTGTCACAGCATAGTTCACAGACTCTTCAAGTGCTCCAGAGGTCCCTATGCTAACCCAAACCCCGGCCTATCACTTGGTCAGCTATTCCACCATCAAGAGTCCTGACCCTCTGTCTTTGAAACACTTATAACAGCACAGGTGCTGTTGATTAGCCCAAGCCTGATCACACCAGTCTCCCGGCTGCAGCTCTAAAACCTGGTCAGGATTCTCCACATTACTCCCATGGGGAGATATGCTGTCTCTGTCACACTCCACATTACTTTCATGTGGAGATGTGCTGTCAATGTCACAATATATGTAGTTCAATCATATTGTGTCAGGCTCAAATCATGCCATTTACAATTGACAGCAAGCTCCAGATCTTGAGTGCAGATCCTAAGTGGCTAAAACCAAAAGGGCTTTGCTCTCCATCTCCATTAAGAAATATATGGATAGATGAAAAAAGGGAAATTGGGTTGATAGGTGAAGTTTTTAACGCAACTCTAATTTATAGATTAGTATGCATAATGTGAGTTATATGTACAAAAGCAAAGTAATTTTCTTGCATGCAAAATAATTCAAATTCATTTATACCCCGTACACTGCAACATGACTTGGATCAGGTGTGTACTTGCATCTGTTTTGCCCTTACTTAAGCTCTGGATCAGTTCCTTCAGGTAAAAACAGATTTAGTAAATATCCATCTAATGCTTTTTTCATAGACCACACCTAAAACCTTTGGGGCCTGATTCACATGCGGTCTTTAAAGACCGCATGTACGCAATCTACGTAATGAAGCAAAATAGTACAATAGTTACTACGCATGCGTAGTAGCTAGAATCGCAAAATTAGGCACATATGTAAAAAAATTACGGTATAGTGAATCTGGCCCATAATATTTTGGCTTGTACTAGATGGGTTTGCTATTTTTAATCATACACAAAAAGGAAAGAGTTATTATTATTTACACCTGATGTAAACCTAAGACATATGCTACTTTGAAGATCAGCAAGCATCCTATCTCCAACCCACTCTCTAGGCACTAATAAATTATTTTTAAACCACGTTTTCAAATCAGTTTCCAATCCTGTATCCATTGTTCTCAAGCTGGGTCCCTTTATAATGATGAACTATTGCTCTCAGGAAATCTCTTCAGTTGAAACACAAAAACAAGCACCAATTGTAAAACCATATTCACCAATTGTGTTTCTGATTCCAGTAAACAACAAACTAATTAATCTTTTTTCCTGTAAAGCTGGCCACAAAGTGTATGATGATCCCCCCGATTATATTTCAGTGTACAGTAAGGATATTCCAACAAAAAGTGGATAGCCACTGTCCCAGGCCTAATAGGAAAGGTGCAGGGTGGCAGGAAGTGTATTGTGCTGTGGGTGGTTACTATGCAATGCCCCCTAGCTATCAGAACATTAGTGGGCTGATTCAGAGATTTAGTGTAAATTCGCTGTTCAAAATGTGTGCAGCATAACCAGAGTTGCGATGGTCACAACTCTGGACAGGACATACTAAAAATGGGCTGCAGATTGAATCACGCAAACAAATTTGTGTGGGCAGAGGCTGCGAAGTGTAATGCTAAGGTCTATAGCTTGAGTCTGACTTTCTGTGCTTGCTCCCTTTCTGCACATGCACAGTGCGGAATTCTGCTGTTTCCACTTAAAAAACAGGTGTAAGCAGGGCTGCCATTGGGGAGGGTCAGCCAGGACTACTGTACAGGGCCCGAAGCTGATGGGGCCTGCAGATACTTACCATGGTTCTGCAACAGCAAGAATCGGCAGTATCCTACTGCTGATACTCGCAGTTCATAGCTGTTCAGTAATGGGCCAATGTGCAGGGAAGGCCTTGCTGTTAACGCAGTTTGTCCCAGGCCCCAAAATTTCTGGCAGTGGCCCTGGGTGCAGCTCTGGATCAGCTCCTAGGTGACTTTGAGAAAGGACTAAGCATAGCCTGAAACGCATCAGTCATCCGGCATATCGATCCAGACGCCACCCTCCAGGACCCATACAGCAGTAGCAGCGTGCGGTGCCGACTCCTGGGCTTTTCTCCATCTCACCTTGTGGCGGTCACTGACTATTGCTCATTCCGCCTTCTCCTGCTATGAACTTCTGATCGTATTTCAAGTTTGTGTTTATTTGTGTTTATTCATGATCAAGATGGATACATGTTTCTAATAAAATGTAACTCTTTTATCTATTTTTCTGTTTCCTTCCCAGCAAGGGGAAAGTCCTTAATAGGTTGGCACATAGGATACCACATTTGAACCACCACTTGTTGAGATTTTTAGCATTGTTTTTAACCATCACTATATTTATCAATTTATTTATTTATTGTCATTTTTATTAACAGTGACACTGCATGTTATATACATTACAGATTGTACAATGAGCACATGTCAACAACTCCATAGATTACAATTATAGACAAGTGATTATAATCTTTGGTAACATCATAACAAAGCTTCTCTCGTAGAGGTACATCGTAATCCAATTTATTTATTTATTGATTACTGACACTTCCCTCTGTGGGAAAGTCCACCACCACTCCCATTGTATTTCTGTCTTCTTTATTAGAGATTTTGAGAAAAATCCAGGAGGAGAATTTTCAGCAGCAGAGGAAGTGAGCGCTAACGTAGTATGTGACCAGTGATAGTAAAGCAAAGTACTGCTTTCAAGCTGGTTCTAGCATTTTGCTAAAGCTAATAGCAAATCCCAATCCCAAATGTCTCCATATATCTCTAAACCAAATAACTGAATATTGTTTTAAAAATCTAACATTCGTGTCGATAATTGATTATTAAAACCATATATACTGTATTTATGTCCTTGTTTACAGATCCCATTTCTTAAAGTATTTGCATTGCTGTAACAAATTAAAATGACTACACTAGACATCGCCTTGTACAAGCAATATATTCATTTTGTTTTCCATTTACATTGCAAAGTCCCTTTTTCCAATTCCATAGAAACAATATGTAGCTACTTTGACCTAAGCTCTTCCAGGTGACAGTTGGCTTTCTGCTGATTTATTAAAAATCTTATATTTTTACTGCTTCATTGCTTGTGTATACTCTCCAGAGTGTTGTCATATGACAAATATAATGACAATCTGTCTCTCTGCTAGCATCTCTGTACTTTGGTTATTTGTTTGATGAAGTGAGTAGATTCACTTTTGTTGCCCTTCATCAGAGCTTAATGTCTTTACTTTGGGATCAATATACTTTATGAATAATTTTATTTCCTTCTATTTTTTTATGTTCATTTTTTTTTTCTTCCTCATTATCATACTGACTTTATTATCTGGTGCTGTCAGTATCTTTACCCTGTCATATGTTCCAGAGGTACAGTAAATATCACTAGTATTGTAATTAATATGCACACCCTCTGCAGTAATTAAAGCAAAGACCCCTTCAACCATCTGAGCTGCATACACTAATTCCACCTTATCTCCTTAATGAACTTATTGCAATCTAAGACTAACAGAGAACGCTGTTCGGTAGAAGTAGAAGAAAGGAGTCAGATGAGATGCAATAATACCTGTGATCATGTTAATATAAGAAAAACTAATTTAATTAGTTCACATCTAATTAAGTTTATAGTACAATTATATTCCCCCATTTCTAAAGTCTAGTTGCACTAATGCTATTTAGCTGCCTGATCAGAGAGCTATGGGACAAATAATCCTGGAATCCTGGAGAGAATTCCCAACTTTCCAGTGTAAACTAGTATGAAGGAGCAATAAGGATGCATATAGAAACATTTATTGTGCAGATGCAATTCATTTAAGTGTTAGGTGTTAAAAATAAAACAAATATAAATAATGTGTTTAGTTATGGTGAGCTGTCATTTTGTTTAACATTAATTATGGAATAATAGGTATAAAGCAATAACGTATTCATTTTAGCTCAGGAGCATATCATTTTCTATACAATAATAAATAATAAGAGAGTTACTTTAAGTAATTGTTTAAGTATTTTTTTTTTATATCTGTAGGCAAATATATGGAGACAATTATTATTGTTTCTTTATAGGGCACTAAAGATATTCATTGTGCTGTACAGAGAAACATAGGATGCCCAGTGGAAGACATACAGGGTAACAAACAGGGACAAATTTGAAATGACTTACATAGTATAAAGTATAAAGGTGATGGACTAGAGCAATGCTATGAAAGACTGTAGTGTACTGGGGAAAGAGAGAATACCAAAAGAGGAAACCAGGGAGAGAGGGGATGGTAGAAGAACCCATGATGGTGGGGACAGGCTTGGCTGCAGACAACTAGTAGGTCACGATGATAACCCCCATTGGTAACCTATTCCCTCATCACACAATGACACCCACACACACACACTTGCACAGAGTACAGCAAGATCAAATGGCCCAGAATACAGGGCTAAGGATGCATAAAGCAGGTATAATGAGAGAGACAAAAGCCAGAGTGCAGAATAGAGCATATGCAGGAGGGCAGCACAATACCATATGCCAATCGGCATACTTATCCATTAATTATACAGAAACACCAACGCAGACCCACCACACTGACCGGAGGTGAGTAACACTCTATAGGGAGTTTTAGGGTTAGGCTGTGGGGAAGGGAGGATTAGGGTTAAGCTAATTGAAGGGGTTAGGCTGAGGGTAAGGGAGTCTTATGGTCAGGCTGCAGGAAGGAGTCTTAGGGAGTCCAGGAATGAGAAGGCCAGAATGCAGGAGGCAATGTAAATGGAGGGAGCCCAATAGAGACACAGGGACAAACAAGGAATGACAGGTTACAAATGCACAAGGCAAACGCACAGGGTAAAGAGCTGGCAAGACGCAGAAGATTGGTATAGCTGGCAGCATGGAAACTGAATACCAGATATCTACAGACAATGAGCTGCTGCAACCAGACACACCCTCAGGATGATTGGAGAATGCATTGCGCAACAATGTTACACTTTCTTAAAAAAAAAAAAGGCATACTGCACGATTTTGTTTTTTTTTACTATTGGAGAATGCATTGACTGCAGGAAACAAGCAGGTAAGAAAGTCATATACCACCATGGCCGACGTGACGCCATGTTACAATATAAAGCTCTATTAATTGCTAAAAAAAAAGAAGATCATGAACACCCATCTGTATCTTCTTATTTAGTTCTACTTTTAGTTATTTAATTATTTAGGAAATCTATGCAACTGTATTAATGTAGCAAAATATTTCTTAATATTTCTGCTACAGTACAGCATTAGCAGGTCGTGTTCTGTGTTTTATGCAGCAGGGCAGTAGTAGCAGTGGTGGGGGTCAGCTGGAATGCTGTCACTCCATATGGCAAGCTGAGAGACAACAACTCTAACCCCAGAGCCATTGTCTCACAGCAAACCAGAGGAGAGACAGCACTTAGTTGTCAGCTGCCAGTCCCCACAAACACAGTTCAGTCCCTGTCTTCCGCATGCGCCAAAGGGAGAGCCCGCCCCCAGGTAGGATTGTGCCCCAGGCCCCTTAACTGTTAAGAGTGAACCTGTCAATAGGGCTGTAGTATGTTACTCTGAAGGTGAACATGCTGTCAGGGTTAACTGATAATCATTCTTCTATATGACAAGGGGGTAAATCCAGACCTACAGGCTAGTTATGTTAGAATGCGCGTATTTATGCTAGCGTAATTTCTATGCACTCTCCTAGGCCTCGGTTGTACGTTGGCCGTTTTAAGCTGCCCAAACCCTACCTTAACTTTTCATAGCGTACGTAATGGATTTACATACGTGACGGCTTAACTCTGCCCAAACTGACCAATTTAAATGCCTTCCTCCGCCTACGAAGCGTTATTACGGGTGGCGTATTGATGCCCCCACTCCTTCATTCATAATTACGCTGATGGTACTTACATTACCATCGAGTTACGTGACATAACATCTGCAGCACGCATGCACAGAAAATACAAATAGCCGATATGATGTCATCGGCTAGCGTAAATACACTAGTGTACTTAGTTCGGGATCTGGCTCAAGATCATTAACCTGTCAGATAGAATATTGTAATGCCGACACTTATTGCATTATAAAAATAGTTTTGGGGTTTTTTTGCCGCATGTGTGTCCTGTACAGTCAGCCAGCTCAGTCCAAGCATAGCTATCCAGGGAATTTAGCTATAGTGTGTGTCCTGTACAGTCAGCCAGCTCAGTCCAAGCATAGCTATCCAGGGATTTTAGCTATAGTGTGTGTCCTCTCTCTACCTGATTTCTGCAAAGCCAACAGCAGTGGTGACCGAGTGGACACAATGCATTGTGATCTAAGAGCGCGAATCAGGTAAGGAATTTTTATTTTTCTATTTTTATAGATTTTGATTTTTTTTTTAAATGTATTTTTTAATGTTTTAAATCTCAGCTTTATAACTAAAACTTATAACTATAGACATGGTTACATTTCTTTACTATTCATGTGTCTTCCTGACTGCACTCTTATTGAAGGATTACACCACTCTTGTAAATCTAACTCTGTTTGATCTCAATCTGATCCAGTACAAAGCTTTAAACCTGTGCTTAGCATTGACCCTAGCGATCGATAGTAACTGAGGTAGCTATACAACACTACTGCTATACTTTTCACGTCATTTTTAGGAGTTCTGTTAGTTAAAGGTAACAAAGTCTAGTGCTTCTCTTAGTGTGGTAATATATTCTTTCTTTTGTGTTCCTACTTACAGAGAAGGCATTTTCATAATTGCATTTACATAAACCATGTGCGGGGAGAATGCAGTTGGAGTACTGATTAAAGATCACTGATGAACTAGAAATATATATATAGTCTGCTACAAATATGTTGTTGCATGACATCATGTCCCCTTTATATTTGTAAATAAGTATGTGTGTGTGTTTGCCTGTGTGTGTGTGTGTGAGGGCGGACTGCATTTATCCCATATTTTTATCAAATCTAACTGACGCGTTAGATTTAGGACCGGATTCTGACCTTCGTGCATTTTACGCACACACGGAGAGGTCTGTAAATCTGTACAGAAGAGGGGAGTAAACTCCCATGTCACTCCCCTCTCTCCTGCGGAGTTTAAGTGACTTAACCTACCAAAAGGCAGCCTTAAGTCAAACGTGCAGATCAATGGTCCGTCCGACCACTGATCCAGGCGTAATCCTTAAACCCTAAATTCCGTAACGTCTGGAGATCTGTAACAGAACACCTTGTATGCGCATGTGCATTATCAGTCTGACAGCCAAATTCCACATCTTGCAGGCTGGATCCGTGTGGATCTGGTCCTTAATCATTAGAATTTATACTGTGAATCAAGATGTTTAAACAGAATTTAAGGGGTGTGGGAAGAAGAACATTACGGGGATGTACCTGCATTAGTGGTAGGCTTCTATTTGTTTATGGTTTTACATGATGCTATAGATGCAATCAGATGAGGAAACACCTTTGAGGTGCCATTGTGTAATGTAATGAACGCATATAAATGTATAGTTTAAGAAACATTCATATATTTAATAAACACTGCACTAAAAATCCCCTTATCCATACACTCTAATGAAGGCAGTAATGAGGTCGGACTAAGCGACAGCCTGGTCAAGGTCGACTATAGACCACAAAAATTGAAGGCTATAACTGACAGGTCTACAAAACCGTTAGAGCTATTCAAAGATTTTTTAGGGCTGCCATTTAATTCTAGTATAATGTTTAAAAAAATATACTAAAGACGTTTTAATAGATAGAGTAAGGTCCTTTTGCCCAGGGTACAAGATAAGATTTTCCAGGAATGGGAACAAATAGATGCTATGAAATATTTTTATCTTAGGAAGACAAGACCCCACTTAGTTCTAAGAGAAAGTTTCCCCTGTCAAACAAAGTGATTTTCCTAGATGAAATAAAACTCATATACTGTATAAGATATAAAGAATATTATCTTAGATTCAGTGGTGTATTCGGTCAAAGACAAGACAGATTAAAGGATTATACCTTGTTAAACCAACATTGTGTTGCACTGATTTTTCATAGTTTTTCCTCTTAGTAACCTAAACTCTGGTGTATCTTTTTTTAATCTCATTTTATGTTTTTTTTATATATAGCACCGGATATAACATACAATTAAAGGAACAAAAAGAAAATGCTTTTATAGCAAGGGCCCTGCTCTCAAACTTACAATCTATGGGAGTTGATACAATAGTGCAGTGGTTCTCAACCTTTTTTATTGGGGAGTACCAGTTATCCACTATGGAAACATGTCAAGTACCACTTTGAATAACACATAGACACATACCCACGACCCATATATGTATATTTTCAGGGTGTCTGTTGTTGCTGTTTACATAGTTTTGCAGTGATTTTAAGGTGTATCTTCTATATATGCCATGTAGCCCCAAAGATATTTTATTAATTATGGCCCATATCCAGACCTACGTATGCTAGCGATTTTATGCTAGTCGCTGACGTACTTACTGTGTATGCGCACAGCAGATGTTACGCCGCGTAACTCTGAACGTACGTACCATCAGCGTAACTACAAATGAAGGGGCGGGTTCATCCATACGATAACCATAGTAACATTTGGTAGACATTTAAATCGTACAAGGCAGTTACATTTGTGAATCCATTACATACGTCAGTACTTACGCGTTGAAAAGTTAAGGTAGGGTTTGGGAAGCATGAAACGGCCAAAGTAAAACTCTAAAGGGTATATTTACAAAATGCGATTTTTAAAAAATCGCCTAAAATCGCGCGAGTTTGCTGTGAATATCAAATCTCTGTATTCACTAAAGCTAAACTCACGTGAGTTCAGACCTCTTGAAAACCGCAGAACATAAAATTGCCACTGTGATTTTTTCAATGTTACACATACAACTCACTGGGCCCGATTCAATTGCCGGTGAAGTTTTCAAAAACTTTGCGTCGGTAAAAATACGACGTCTTCGCCGGCAATTGAGCGATAAAAATTCGCCCATTCAATTATTTTTTTACCGCTGCGCTAAAACAGCAGCCAGCGGTAAAAAAATATCCATAGAAAAAAAAAAATCTCTCTGTTAACTCCGCAAATCACCTCCTGCTAGCAGGAGGTGACCGGCGCTAGTGAGAGACTATTACCCAGTGCCTGAAATCACGTTCTCACGATACTTCAGGCACTGGGTAATAGCCTCAGTAGCGCTGCTAGCAGGTGACCGGCGCTAGTGACTGACTATTACCCAGTGCCTGAAATCACGTTCTCACGATACTTCAGGCACTGGGTAATAGCCTCAGTAGCGCTGCTAGCAGGAGGTGACCGGCGCTAGTGAGAGACTATTACCCAGTGCCTGAAATCACGTTCTCATGATACTTCAGACACTGGGTAATAGCCTCAGTAGCGCTGCTAGCAGGAGGTGACCGGCGCTAGTGACTGACTATTACCCAGTGCCTGAAATCACGTTCTCACGATACTTCAGACACTGGGTAATAGCCTCAGTAGCGCCGGAATTTGCAGCGTTCATTGAAGAAGTTTCTTTCCCCCCTAGCAGCTGCTCAGCGGTCCCTGGATGGCAGGGCATGGTGCCGCATGCCCTGCCATCCATGGGCATGCTAATGCTTGTAGTTCTACAAGCATCAGCATGCCCTGTTGGGGCACAACATAGGGCAGCGTTAAAAATCCGCACCTCTCATAGGTGCGGATTTTTATCGTTCAAAAACCGGCGTATTTTTAACACTAGAAAAGAATTGAATTAGAAAAAAAATAACGCCGGTAAATTTTAAAAAAAAAAGCGTTAAAAATAAGCCGGCAAAGGGTTTTTTGACAATTGAATCGGGCCCACTGTATTCACAAAGGTCGCTCTGACAAACTCGCAGTAAAATCGCCATTAAATCGCCGTTTAGCAATTCGCCCTTGGCTAGAGGCGATTTAGTGACAATTCACTCTGCGAGCCAGAAAAACACATGTCAGCATGCCTTAGCCATGCTGTGCTGATAGAACTACAAGGCTAAGTATTGCTTACCCTTGTAGTAATATCAGCATCCGCTTGGTAAGACTTCTAACCATGCTGCGCTGTGTGTTGTGTGTGTAATAAAAAAAAGACAGTCTGCACCAAACATACATTAACACATTAATCTAAGTGTGAATGTAAAATAAACATTTTCCCTGACTAATAATGTCCCCTAATGTTTTCACTTACCTCCGTTTTCCACTGTGTCCTATACTAACTGTGTATGAATGCAGTGTGTGGTGTATTAAAAGAATAAAAGTTAGTGTATTAAAAGAATAAACGTTTTTGTCACTCACCGTTTGCTGTCATCTTTCTTGGGAAGACTTGCTTGATGAGTAGAATCTTCTTAAATTGATTGGCGACTGTCGTCCGGTTGATTGCAGTGACATCCCCATTGTTCTGCTCCGGACCTCTGCCTCTTCGGTACTTGACACGCCAGGGACAGGCTCCTTCTTCTTCTTCCGTGCTGCTCCTAATGACCATTCGGTCACTAGGGGGCAGTCTTTTATATAAATGATTATGTCACTTACACTCGGGCCACAGCAAACGGTGAGTGACAAAAACGTTTATTCTTTTAATACACTAAGACTCCCTTTCCCACAGCCTAACCCTAAAACTTCCCAGAGAGTGTTACTCACCTCTCTGGTGAGTGCAGCAGATCTGCGATGGGCCAATCGGCATACTTACCCGTTCATAAAATAACATTTCAAAAATAGAGCTATTTTCAAACTAAATACAGACGAAAATTAGCGTTGTCTGTCTCTACTCTACTGAGAATGAGTTGTTTTACTAGCACAGAGGAGTCGGGTGCAGAGACCGGCGGATGGACAGCAGTGCGACCATCTTTCTGTGCTCTATCTCTGTACTGTGCATGCTCAGCGCAGCTCTGGATCAGCCTCATAGTGTTATATTTGCTTTGGACCCTTAAATGTCTTAAAGCAAACCTGGAACCTCAACACCCACTAAACAAGACATGCAAAACTATTTTATGTAAAACAGATGTTACTGTTGCACTGGCAAATGAGAAAAATTGACTGTTAAGCTGATGTTTTAGAATCATCTTACTTTATATCATAGTCTGCTAAATGTGACAGACTACGAGAATGTACAGTATATTATCTTGGACCATTTATTAATGACTATTTGCAGATTTCAGTTCACTGGTTTCAATTACTTATATCACATACTAAGAATGTCAGATTAGATGCTTTATGTAAAAATGTCTAAAGAACTCATTAGAAGCAACTAGCACCAATTATCTCAGCTGTAGTTTCAGATGCACAAAGACTAAGGACCGGATCCAGAATAAGGTACGTTAGGCCACTTACGTACGCAAGGTATGTAAGTGGCCTGATTTGACTGGAGGGACCCTCCAGATGTTATGCTGGTGTTTTGTTAGTAAGACTAGCGTACCTAGCATTGTACAGAACTTAGTTCTGCCATTTCTGAAGAAATGGGCTGTGCTTCCCCTCTGCCTGCTAAGGTGAGCAGGGAGAAGCATGCTAATTGTACAGTGTTTCTCTGTCAGACGAACAGACTCCCGTGCGTACGGAAGGGTAAGGAAGTCTGGATCCAGTCCTAGATTTTGTCATTAACCATAACCTCAAAATTCTGTAAGTTTTATTCTTAGATATACAGTGATGACAGGTGTAAAACAGGGTTGCTTACGGGGGTGTAACATAACAAAATTTTGAAGGGGCCCCCCAACTCAGGGGCATGGTTAGTATTGTCTATAATTTTAACACATTAACAAATCCAGCAACCTTTTTAATAACTATCCAAATTATTAACAAAAAATGTTATTTTGAAGAGGTAACCTGCTTGTGGTACACCAAGCTTAGAATGCAGTATAACAACCTTAGTTAATACTGTATATTGCAATAATCTCCTGAATACAGTTTGTCCCCTATATTAATATTGACAGTTTTATACAAAGATCATAGAATATAAACTGTTAATTGCATATGCACAATTATATCCTTGTATATTCAAAATTTTAAGTACGGTAAATAAAAATGTCCCCCATCTACTGACAGCAGTGTCCCTATCTCCTGAATAATGACAGCGCTGTCCCCATATCCTGGTAGTGCCATAGTCATCACCTGATGGTGGTATTCTTATATCCTGGCAGTGTTGTTCCCATATAATACCTCCTGAGTCCTCACTTACCAGCCATGCAGCCTCCTGAGTTCTGAAATGTTACCTTGGGACTCCTCATTCCTCTACCTTCTCAATGCTCATCGTAAGTGTCATGGCGGGAATGATAGAAGAGCTGAAGCGGATAAATCCTAATTAGGACGACTGGAGGCTGAAGGGAGCACTGTGGAATCTCTCTCTACAGAGCGACTATAGAGAGTCATGGTGGATGAACTGTCTGTCCATTGTGAACCTCTATTGCAGTGCTGTTGAGACAGACTCCACAGCGCTGCTTAAGAAAAAGGTGATGCCACAGTACAGGGGCTGTGGCCCCATAGCAATTAAACTCATTTCCCCCCACCCCTGAGTGTAGGTCCCGGTTTCAAACGGCCCTTCTTAATAGATATCGATTGCTTATGCCTCGATGAAGCATAGGAATCAATCCCCAGAGCACCGAACACGGTGCTACGAAAGGTGAGCAACCCCACTCCCTAACCCTAACCCTAAGTCTCCCTCCCCGCAGTCTAAGCCTAAATCCCCCCCAACCTCCCAACCTTAAGTCCCCCCCCCTCCTAACCTTAAGTCCCCCCCCCGGCAGCCTAGCTCTAAGTCTCCCGCCCTCAGCCTAGCTCTAAGTCTCCCCCCCCACAGCCTAACCCTAAGTCTCCCCCTGCAGCCTAACCCTAAGTCTCCCCCTGCAGCCTAACCCTAAATCCCCTGAGGGGGTTACTCACCTCTCCGATGGTCCGGTGGCGGCTTTTCCAAAAATGAATGGGTGAGTATGTAAATCGCATACTCACCCATTCAAAAAAAATTTATTCTGCGATGACTTTGCTTCAAAATAGGGACAGCAGAAAAGCAACATTCAGCTGTTCCTATTTTGCAATGTGATCCATCACAGAGGGGACTCACAACACCCCCCACCTATAGTTACGCCCTTGGTTGCCTACTCTGGATCCTGGAGGGAAGAAATAAATGCAGAGCGGGGCTTGATGACAAAAATTACATTATCAAGTTACACCCAATCCCTAGTGACACTAGGATATGCTATACTGAGAGGCAGGGTGCGGGACTTGCAGATGATTTTCCTGCTCCCCCCAGGATATTCCGGGAGAGTCTGCAACCCTAGTGTAAAGTAAACTGGAAATAACTGGCATAGCTTGTTTTGTTATAGTTTTAATAATGGTTCCCAGTGACTGGTAGTTATGTAAGAATTAACCTCAGATTTATGTAGCCAAACCAACCTTAAGATGGTGAAATAAGTTTCGATAATATTCACTGTCATTCATTTTCAGGATATCTGCTTCCAAGCATTAGACCCGCGTCATATATATTTTCCATTGATTTTCAAAAACTGACTACTGTATTTCATTCATCTGGACCTACAAGATATCCATAGAGCCATTTGAGAAATGTATCTAGTAATGAGACAACATACAGTAGTACTTTGTGGGACATGGGAAGGCATTATATAACTGCTTCCTCAAGTAGCAAAAGAAGGTTAAATGGCCCAAGGCTAGATACCATTTATATATATTATATGGAAATACCCCCAAAAAGTTTAGTGAATAACCTAGCTCCACAGTTTCATGAGATCCACTTTCTGTTAAATAGAAAACAAAGACTTAGGAGGAAGAAAGTTAATTTAAAAACATAAGCCAGAAGACAGCATGATGTCCAATATAGGAAAACCGCAATAATAAACAAGCTCAAACAGAATGTATTCTAAATAGAAAAGTGTGCCGAAAATGTTCAGGAATGAAATCTGGTAGTTATTGTATAAAAATCCCTTAAGCCTCATGCCCAGTGTACATCTGCAGTGAAGAAAGCAAAACAGGATATCGGGATTCAGAGCTGGAGGGATACAACACTGAAGCAAATAAAAAGAGGTTCAGAATAAAGCAGAGGTTATATGTTTCCTAAAATACACCGCGGGTCTGGTCACCAAACCTTAAAGAGAATATAAATGCACTTTAGGGGGTGTAGTACAGAGCAAGAAGAGTAATAACAGATCTAAAAGATAAAGAAAATATTGAAGAAATCTCACTGGTTTATTGCAGAGATGAAAATGTGGTTATCTACCTGCAGTTTTGAAAATTATGATGTGAATTGACAAAGCATTTCCACGGTAACCTGGAGAGCTAGCAAACACCAATAAACTAGAGGAAGAGAAAAATCAGGAAAATGTAATTGTTCTATTTCATACGAAAACAGGAAGCTCTACTTCACTATGCTCAATGCTGTTCAATGAACAAAAACTAATTCTCAATCTTGCAAATGGCAAAACAAGCTGCAATGTATAGCATTTTAGAATTATTTTTCGTTTGTAAGGTATCCTGGCTTATTCTTATAGTACAGGCTTTCATGCAAATATGTTTATCAGCTATATTGTTATAGGTTACATTACAGGCATTTTCTTTCCTTTGTTTTCTGTGAAGGTTATTCTTGCCTTTCATGCATCCGATTATGTTAACTTATAATTTGATTTGATTTTGTGTAATTTGGTTTGGAGACATGTCTGGGATCATCAACTGACTGTGTGTTGGTCCACGGAAGCTGATCAGGTGTGCTAGCTCTCAAGTTAAAACTCGTGATATATGACCCAATATAGGATTCTCGCTGTTTAGAGTTAGGACCACCAAAGCACAAAAAGCTTTGAAAACGGCTGGTAGCTTATCATATATATGTGTAACTAATGTTTTTTGCATTATATTTTACTGATAGAATGGCAGGTAAGCAGCTGGTTAATAGAAGTGTGCTAGGTCTTTTTCTTACCTTTGTAGCTTTAAAGGTACAACATTCTTAAGAATAATACCTATACTATAATTTTTTTAATGACATTTTACACATTTTTTTTGCTCATAATGTTAATTGTATCACTATTAGAGGTTTTGTTGGTTTTTTTGGGGTTTTTTTTTTTTTTACAAAAATGGTAATCACCGTTTTCTCAAAGTTTATTTCAGCACATATAGACCTTTTTTAGTAGAAGTATTCAAAATTCACCAGTGCAGCAAAAGGCACCTTACATCCACATTGCTCTTTATGAAGCCTCATTAAATTCCCCTAAAAGATAATACATTTGAAAGATATAAAATAACTCACGAGCTCCAATATGAACCTTTAATACATACTTTGCTTAGAGCTCCCAACTCAATACTAGATACTGACAATTTTGCTTTAAAAAACAACTTTATAGTAAATAAAGTATTCCATCCATTTACTTATCTTTGCTCACCCTATTTACAAACAGATTTAATTGTTCTTTGTATTTTTTCTCCAGAGATAAGCATTACAGAAGATATGGTGTGAAAATTTACAATGGGATCTTATAGTTTTACAATGAAAAGAGATGGACACATTGATCCAAAGTACCCATACCCAATAGCGAAATGTTCTCTCCCCAATGCCAGGGAGAAAACAGGGAAGGGCTGTGGTGGCTTGCAGGGGTAGGCTCATAGAAGGGGAAGGTTAGGGTCAGGCTGAGGGAGATAGAGGGTTAAAGTTAAGCTAATACAAGAGGAAGGTTAGGGTTAGGCTGTGGGACATGGAGGGTTAATGTTAGGCTAATAGAAGGGGTGCATTAGGGCAGGGGCAGAACTACCAGTGGTGCGGGGCCCATGGCTATACAGGGGCCTGCAGCGACAGCACCACCACCATGGCTAACCAGCATAAGTGCCCCAGGGAACTCCAGCAGCCAAGCCTGGCGGTTCCTGAAGTTCAGAGGAGCCTGGGTGATCTATTGCTGCACCCAGCTCCCAACAGCCCACTACTGATACTAGCTATAAGTATAAGTTGTGTAATGAAGAGTTACAGAGGCTTGATTGCTACTGTAACCATTCATAACACAAGTTACAACACTTGGGACCTGGGTTCAGCTGTCGATTGCCTCTAAAACTCTGCTCCCAGGAGTGCATTGCGCCTGACGTCTGTGGAGGATAAGGACGATGATCTGCAGATAGAATTAAAGACTGCATTGTATTGAATCTCTTCAGCATAAAGAGGTAATGTTGTCTGTGTGAATGGCTATATATATATATATATATATATGTGTGTGTGTGTGTGCGTGTGTGTGTGTGTGTGTGTGTGTGTATAATGCTGACAACAACGACAGCAGCACTGACACAGAGGGTGCAAGGTTGCAAATGTTGGCAGCTCCTAGGAGTAAAAAAATGAAAATGAACAAACCACCTTAAGCAAGTATGGTAAATTAACAACTAAGATCCCATAAGACAAAATCCAATAGTATATTACATGACAAAAGCCTCATCTATTAGAAAATACAGATAATAATATTCACAAAGATACCCTGGTAGCAAATCACATAGTGAGGCTCTAAATACCTCAATACGATAAAAGATAATGGACCAGATTCAGACCCCCGCACGCTTTCTGTGCATGCAGGGGGTCTGTAATAACGCGAGACAGAGGGTAGTGCACACCCCCGTCACTCCCCTCTGTCGTGTGGGCTTTATGGCAACTTACGCTGCCATAAGCCTGCATTAAGTCAGACGTGCGGATCAGCGATCCGTACGACCACTGATCTGCTACAGTGTGGGAGCCCCCTCCCACACTGTACACTTTACATGCTTCCTCCCGCCCGCTTTAGCGGGCAGAAGGGTAGCACAGCCCATTTCCTCGGACATGGGCTCAGACGGAACAGGGTTACTATACTAACCCTAGCGTAACATCTGGAGGGCACATGCGCCCTCCAGTGAAGGCAGGTCATATACTCACAATGGGCCTGATCCAGAGCTACGGCCGCCGTCGCTAGTACGGCAGCCGTAGCCCTAATGCGCATCGTGGATCGGGCGTCCATAGTAGCGCCGTAGGGACGCTGGAGGGGACGTCCTCCAGCGTCCCTACGCTCACGTTACTGCTGGTGGGCGGGGGGAGGTAAGTAAATGAGGCTGGGGGGGCGTGCTAAGAGGCCAGACGCTACGCTGCGTTAGGGTAGCCTTCAGCCGGCGTAAGGAAGGGGCCATATGCCCGCACAGGGGGAGTGCCAGGGGGAGTCAGTGATGTAACGCTGAGCGTTAGTTCGCTCAGCGCTACATCGTAGCTCTGGATCAGGCCCAATGCGTGCGTAAGTGACCTGCGTTATTAAATCTGAATCCGGTCGAATATATGTATAACAAACTTCAAAACTGATTGGCATTATCCAAATATTGACCAATATAAGCAACCAAACAAGAGCACGAAACAGGCATATGTCCCCCGATCCATAATATGCATATAATATACTAGAATAGTCCAATGCAGTAATTGCATATATAGACCAGTTTATATCAGTTCAGCATGTCATACCACCTTTACAAACTGATATTACCCAAACCCCTATCCCAATTCAGGGAGGTCTATAAGAACAGCAAACCCCAAAATTCCACTTTTTCCACAACAACAAATCACATAAGAATTAATTTAAGAGTAATATTTCATTCAATCCACCAGGTCTTTCTTTTCCCAGGGTGAAAATCCAACGAGATTCCAGCCTTAACAGGGCCAGATCTCTATGCCCACCACTATATTTGTAGTGTGGTGTGTGTATATATATGTGTATGTATATGTAATGTGTGCCCCTGTGCGTGTATGTATATATATATATATATATATATACACACACACACACACAGGAATGGGGCCCAAAGCATATTTTGTACATTAGCCCACAAATCCCTAGTTCCACCTCTGCATTAGGGTGAGGATTAGGGTAAGGGTTGGGGTTGGGAGCAAATCTTACCTTTTGTCGCTGCAGAAGTCGGATTTATCAATGGATTCCCGCTGTCTTCTTTGTAGCAGTCAAAAACTGACATTTGTAGTGTCAATTAAGAGGTTAAACAAATCATCACCACCATTTCCAGTATACCATAACAGTGAACTACACTACAATTGTGTTTGGATTGCTTTGGAAGAGAACAAATCTACCAATAATGCCTGCCTTGTGCTTGAATTTAGGTGTCTTTTTTACAAACTGTTGCACTTAGGCACCAATCCAGAGCTACAGCTACAATTGTGTGGTTTTCCCATATGCAGGAAGTGTTCTTTTTTAAGTTCCAGTCTAAATCAGACTGAACAAAGTTCTGTATGTATGGAGATCAGTCACGTGACATCTGGCATGTGCATTGCCAGTCTGGCAGCCGAATTCCGCATCTTACGTTCAGAATTTGGCTGTCCTTATTTGTGGAACCAACCCTATGTGATTTGTGTATATATGTATGTGTAGATGGTTGTTGTAGCATTTTATGCTGTAAGATTCACTGGGACAGGGACTGATGTGAATCACTACATGTTCCTGTAAATAACTAAAGTGCTGGAAATGAAGTGGAGACCGATACTTCTACTACTGCCAAAATTGCAAATCATTTACATTTTATTCACATATATTGACGACATTTCAACTTCAGCTATTGGTGGACACTGTATGAAATTCTGTTAAAAGTTAAATAAATATAATAAATATCTGTCTTCTTTCTTTTTCTTTGCCAAATCTCACTATTAATTTTACACTATATTTTAATTGTTTTACCAATGAGCTCTTTTATTATTATTCACACTTATTTATAGAGTGCCACAAAATTCCTGCAGTGCTTTACAGAGAATATTTCACATCAGCCCAGTCCCTTTGGAGCCACACTCTAAGTTCCTTTATATATATACATACATACATACATACATACATACATACATACATACACAGACTACACTTAATTTAGTAAGCAACCAATTAACCTATCAGCATGTTGTTTAGAGTGTGGGAGTAAACCCATGCAGTATACAGTGGTTTTCCCTGCCCTCACTTCTCCCTCTGATGTAATGAAAAAGCTATAAATCTTCATTCACTTTTCACTGTTATTTTCTGTGGTTCCATACCACCTCTTCTACATATTCATATCACCATTTTGACCGCTGATCACAAAATCCTCTGCTCCTGATCCTACTACTGTCTCTTACTATGACAAGAGAAAAATATTTATTATACATTAAATACAGTGGAGTGTGACCGGAGCACAGTATGGTGTACTGTATCTAATAGAAAGGGGTCTGCTAATATCTAACAATTAACTAGTAAATGAATATTCTGTACCTGTGATACCGATACAGAAGCTTATACGACACAATTCATTTGTAATTACGTTTTTTAACCTCAAAAAGAAGTAAAGTATATGCAATTAAACCTCAACAGTATTAAAAAGTACTCCCGGACCACACGAAACAGCAGAATGAATTGATTATTATTATACAAACTCTTTTCATTGACTAAACGTTCCACAGACTGGTTAAAAATCAAAATATATGATTGTATCCCCAGAAAACACTATTTCTAGTGCAAAACAGATTATTTCTTCACCAACCAATTTACTAAATTTTTTTCTAGAACTTTGCTTGACTCAGTTATTTAAACAGGAATAACAGCCCTAATACCCTCTAAGTCAAATATTACTGGTACATCATTTAGAATTGTAACACATTTGTAACATATTTAGTTAAATGTTAAAGTCTTAAAAAACAGATTCAGCTACACTTAGTAACATTCTGTCTTTTTGCCACTAGTCTATGCTGTTGTATTAAAAACAGAATGGTCTTTTTTACAGAAACAAACCCAAATTATTTATCCTACTATTTTATTGTATCTCAGACACAAACCAGTCCCATAAAAGAACAGTTTTATCCTTGTCTACTAAACACACACACACCTGAAATAAGGTATTTTAATATAATAATCTATAGAATGTACTGTTGCATATAAACTAAAAACATTTCTATCTCTCTTTTCTTACAATACAAAATGTTTTTTTTTCTTTTGCATATCACTCTGCACTTTCCTTTTGCTGAATACCTGAAAAGATGCTGATTGTGAGTGTTCAGAATGAGTTAAATTACAAGTAAATTTGTCTTTTATAAAAATAAGTTTTCTGCTGTAAAAGTCAGAAATTACATTACAGTAAATAATGTGTTATGAAAAATAAAACCTAAAATTAAAATAATCTTCTTTGATTAGTCTATGAAAATTGAGGCTTCCAGACATGAGTTCAGGAATTGCCATGTTTCTCTGCCTTTTCAACTTGTTCGTTACAATTATTTATATATCACAAAAAAGAAGTCTCTGTTTTAAGAACAAAGTTTTGGATTTCTAATAATCCATTATAATTCAAAAAACATTTTTTTACACATAGAATTATAAAGGAGTTTAATTTTAACATAACATAAATAGAAAATGTAATATTTCATAATGCCTTCCAAGACACATTATTCATTTCTTGGATTTATCAACCAACATTTATAGAAAAGAATAGATAGAATATGTAAAAAGGCACAAGGATGTCCCAGGAATGATACATTTGCATTGTTGGGAGGCTATTCCCTAAATACAATTTATCATTTAAACCAACATAATTTAGTTTAATACATATCAGTAATTATGCTATGAGGAAAATGACCAATAGTGCATATATTTTACACCATAATATGAAATATTATTGTATTTAATAGAAATAAAACAACACTAAATAAAACTTTTTTAATTTTGACACAGGTGAAAAGAAAAAAAATTAAAGATAGATAGATAGATAGATAGATAGATAGATAGATAGATAGATAGATAGAGAAAAAAAATTTATACTTTGTTTTCTCAAACAATGGACCTGGTACTGTCAAAATGTCAAAACTTATCAAAACATATCAGATAAAATATTTATCCTTGTAGAAAAGTTATCTGTGAAACATACAGTGAGAAGTACATGAGTTAGTATTTCTCAAGTAGGGCATAAAATAGTCTTCTTAAAAATGTTATTTTTACAATGACTGCCTTTATGGAGAAGTAATATTCCTACCCTCGCAGATTTTTCCTCATTAAAATAAAGATTGCAGTCATGATTTATACAGGTACAACGAGCATTTAGAGTCAGAATGAAAGATAAAATCATTATACCGAACCTCATGAACATTTAAGAAAAGCACTACATATTTACATTAAATACATAAAACAGAGTTTACAATTCCAGTAAATGGTTTTAGTCATACTATGAGCAATAATACTATGTATCTCCAGCACGGTAGTACCTCATGACATGCAATATTATAGACAGACACAATGTCCATCTGCTATTTCACCAAAGGCCAACATGCTAACGGTTAGATGCTGGTTTCTCTATAAGCCATTGTTTCTGTTTACACCTCTTAAGGGCTTGGATACCCCCCCACTGCCATAGCATTGGATTTAGCAATTTCTATTGTGTTTATGTAAATAAAAAAAAATAATGTATGTATAGTGCAAAGACAAAATACTGGTACCTGATTGACTACTGAACACTGGCATTAACAAATGTAATGAACAATGAAATAATATACGTTTCTAGTGTGCTTACTCTGTTACAATTTGTAATACAATGTACACTATAAAAAAAATCTAATTATACAAATAATAGAAGGCTACTGAATAACTTTCAAATAAAAGTTAAAGGCAACAATGTGACCTTTAATAAATATACAGACATTGCAATGTTTTAGCTACAACTGCATAATAAAATCTAATACAACCCATGTGCATATATTTTTCTTTTGTAGAATCCACAGATCAGTCATACTATGAGTTTGTTTTATAATATACATTCCTGTACACTGCAGGATTTCACACTTAAGGCTGTTTTTAATTACAACATCAGCAGCAGAAGCACATGTTCATTAATAAACGTGAAAGTTTTATATGGGCTATGCTGTAAGAAAAAGTCAGAAAATTATAGATTATATCAAGCGGCTGCAGGAAATAAAAGTCACTCTGAAATGTTGTTATTAACAATGTCATCGTATATGGATTTCATAAATAGAAAAGGCTGGAAACAGAGTAACCATTTTAAGCACTCTGGAGGGGATTCTATAACATTATTTATAAACACTGCAGCTCAAATTATTTCATTGGATTATAAAATATTGAAACTGTGGTTTCTGCTAGTCATTTGATGTCTGGGATATCAGGATTTTTGGTACTGAGAATAAAGAATACACAATGACATTGATCTCTAAATGTTTACATTTATAGTGGTAGTTGCTATATCTACAGTTGTCCTTATTATTAATCATGTGGTATATTATTAGATCATTTATCATTATTTAGGGAATATCGATCTATTATTTCCACATTGCACAGCTGCAGAAATTATTGCTGCTTCACAAGGAACGTTAATAAAGATAATGCAACTTTTACTCTTACTTTTTCATACGAAATATTTTAAATATTTTGAATTAAATAAGGACGTAATACTGAATCCAGATTTATGAAAAGGGGGCGTCTTCCAATCTTTATGAGTGTGCATGCAGGGTAGGGGGATTTGGATCTGTACGGGAAGTCTTTTCAACGGCAGACGGGATGCGTATGGTGGTTAATGGGAAGGGGGAGGTATGTAAATAGCACATTAAGGGTTTGCTATTCAGACTTCTACGACGTCCTCATTTAAACTGGCGTTGACATAGAGCAGATGATTTGTGAGTAATATAGTGACAATGGGCCTGATCCAGAATAACGCGTAAGCATATGATCGGCTTTTGAGCCAATCTGCGCATGCACCGGGCAGTTGTTGCCCGGCGTTGCTACGGCAACGCCCGATCGTGGATCAGGCGTCCGTAGCAGCACCATAGGGACGCTGGAGGGGACGTCCTTCAGCGTCCCTACGTTAAGATTAGTGCAGGTGGGCGGGGGAGGTAGGTAAATGAGGGTAGGAGGGCGGGCTAAGCAGCCATACGCTCCTGTGCGAGCGTATGGCCTCTTCCTTACGCCGGCTGAAGTTAGGGTAGCCTTCAGCCGGCGTAAGCGAGGGTAAGTACGCTGTGGGCAGGGGGAGTGTCAGGGGGAGTCAGCGATGTA
>WWET01000704.1:105863-118685 GCA_011038615.1 Limnodynastes dumerilii
GGACTTACAGCTATGTTGCTGGGGGTGTGACTTAGTGTTAGGGAGTGGGGTTGCTTTAAGTTCGGAGCACTGTATTCGGGGCTCCGGGGATCAATTGCTATGCCTCATCGAGGCATAACTAAACGATAGCCCAGCCAGTTCGGAACTGGCTGGGAGCGAACGACCCTATCCAAATAGGGCCGTTTGCTACTTGGACCCACACTCAGGAAACACATAGCAACTTATAGCAAGCAGTCTTAGAAAATAAGCTAAATGCCTCAGTACTGAATACCAGTCTGATAATTGTGCCATTGTACTATTTATGATTTTTGGACCAAAAGCTGCCACACAAATATGGCTTGCAAATGGGAGGCTGGGGGAGTCACAATTAAATATCTTGCCCCTAATGACCATTGTAAGAACAATATTTTGCCCTTATTATTATAAGAAAACCTTTTGGGGTAAAGTGTTATATAAATTTAAGCTCATTTTATTGTACTCATTGATGTGTAAAATAGCAGAAACATTGAAAATAAAGGTTTTATATAAAACGTAATGTGATCCTACGGTGTTCAAGTCAAGTATGTCTCTTCATAAATTTTACCAGTGTATTCTATGAAAAAAAAACATTTATGTAACAGGGAAGTTTGATTTAGTAAAGTGCATTAATGGTAAAACTGTTAATCTATTAATCAGTTTAAAACTGTGCAAAATGAACAAAATATATTCTCCGTCTCCAGTAGAAACAGGATCATACGCATCTTAAAAGGGGGCCATTATCTCGGTGGGTTTCTTCAGTTGAAGTTAAAAATCTAAAAATGGTTTTCATTCTGTTCTCATTAATATGCAAAATAATTCAAATGAGATTGTAATTAACCATCTTCTCAGTAGAAAGCCTTTTCATGATAATTTATGATAAACTCAGTTGCAGCTTTGATTGAGATTGATTCTTGGTGTTGAGAATCTGTCATGAATATAAAAAAGCACCTGAAAAAAAAAATGATTTTTAAACACCTAACTTGCTTGGCCAATTATTAATTGCATTCACAGGGCAATGCACATTAAACCTACAGGTTATAAATGCACACAACAAAGACATTAGCAATGGTTGAGATGTGTTTTTCATGTTTAATACTATACAATGTTTCCATTTTTAAAGTTGCAGCTTGGAGCAAGACTCATATTTGATGTTACACTCTTATCAGGGTGATGTTATTATGATAGTGGAAGAAAAATATTTTGCAGGATATCTGATAAGGTTTAAATAGGAAACAGTATATTTTTTACCGTTCCATATTAATTTATCCTCTTTTACAGCTATTATTGTTATTATTTTATGGTATCTCAACGTCTTAAACCTTTATCATACAGTACAATCAAAGGTGGCAATAGTGCTCTGGATAGAGAAAGAGGCTCCCCCCCCTCCACCACATACGGCGCTAGCGGAATGGGATGGTCAGCCTCACATGCACAGAACTCTCAGTGGACCTGATTCAGAGTTTGAAAGTAAGAGAGGAAAGTGGGCAAAACCATGTTAATTTCAGGGAGAGTCAAGTTGATTGTATTCTTTGCATGCAGGGATAGATCTTGAAATTGCTTACTGCTCACAGATAGTGACCAGCTTTACTTTTATACTGTTATTTAGACTTGGGCTAGGAAAAGCCACCTCTCAGCACCAATACTGTTTGCAACAGATGAAATATAACTCCCCTGAAATCAACATGGTTTTGGCCAGGAATCAGGCCCATCATGGTTATTTATATAATTAATAACCTCTCTTATTTTCAACCTCTGAATCAGGTCTATCCCAGTGCGCTAGATCTGGCTGAATAATTCTACCTGCCAGAAATTTTTAACAATCAGCGCTCAACACTCAGGAGTCTGGTAGAGTGGAGGGGTGACATCACTGATTCTCTACTAATGAATTTGCATCTGTATTGGGAAATATAAGATATCTGAAACAGAGACCTGTCCTGGATTCTATCTCCTAAGGGCTGGGAGATTTCCATCCATTACTATGGATACATTGCATGAGCATTCATAAAGAAAGAACTATAAGAACGGCATGACAGAGTTGGCCCTGACCAGATTTGATCCCAAGGCAAAATGTTTGATGGTGTCCCCTAAAAAAATTACTTATTTTGGGTTTGAAATGTTCTATATTTTATATATCAAGACATTACATTCTATTATAATATTGTACACCTGTAGTTTTCATTTAACTTTTTTAGTTTCTGTATAATACTGTAAAATATGTAAAAATGGAATAAACTGAAAAAAGGTGAAGATTTATAGTATAATATTATGAGCTGAATTATAAAATAAAGGTTTTCTGCTGCACTGGACCAAAACTTCCCCAAACAAATAATTTGAATTCCTCCCCCATCCTGGCCCTTCACTTGTTTTGTCTAGAAGTCTAGGTGGGAGGTTTATGGGCATTAAGATAACACAATTCAGTATCTATTATATCCTATAATTCAGAATGAATCTGGCAAATTATCAAATGTAACCATTATAATCTGACCTGAGGTGTGTTTTTCTACTGAGAATAGTACCATACAACTGATTTGTACTTAAGCATTGACATTGTGTGCAATATTAATGATAATTTTTCATTTTATAAGTATATATATCATGTCCCTGATGATAGAGACCAAGAGTCTCTGAAACGTTGGATTATGGAATAAAGCATATATATATATATATATATATATATATATATATATCTACATTTATTTTATTTTATTTTTTATTTCCTATGGTTATAAATACAAAATAACTTTAATAATAGATGGCCGTATTCAGAGATCCGTGTTTAGATCGGGCCGCAAATATACGCACGGACGGAGCAAGGAACACCCACCAAAACCCCAGTCTCTCCCCTCCGTTCTCTCAGACACTTACACCTCCATAGACCAGTTGTAACTTTCTGTGTGCTGTTCCGTGCGTATATGTCCTCCGTCAGTGCATATATTTATAATCACGCCCATTTTTCATCATTTAAATGCCTCCCCTGCCCATTTATATGTAAATTCTTCCATGTGTATTTTTACGTGGCAGATCCGGACGTATGTGACACCATGCGATTCACAAGTCCGTCCGTGAGGCACTTCCGTGCGTACAGTCTACGTGTAAAAAAAGTTACTACGCATGCGCAGTTTAAACGTACCTAAAAATATGCACAGAACTGCCCGAAAAAAAGGATCTCTGAATACGGCCCAGAGTGTTTAGCACTTTATGGTATATTTAATGCGCTTTTTTTGTTTGTAAACCCCTGTCTCATTTAATTAATTTCTCTTCTTTCCCTGTCACTCCTCCTCTTGCCCACCCCCATAGTCTCCTCTCACCTTCTAATCTCCTGTTCTTTACTCTGTCTGTCTGCTTACACACAAGTAGACATCAGTATCACTGTCAGTGCAGACAATACAAAAGTCTGTGTCACAGAGAGTCTACATGTCTGAAATGCCCTTTGGCAATTCAATAGGGCCAGATCTCTGTACCTCTCACAGGCAGCGCCCCTTAAAAATACAATCACACTGTCAAGGAAAAGAGCCAAGCTCCTAATGATCTGCCTGAATGGCCATGAACAAGTTTTTCTGTCCTGCAGGATTTCTAGCATCTGGATCCCACCTGGTGGACTTACAGAGTACCATCATGGCACCTAAGGCATTTGCCTATTAGCCATATGCCTTGGACTGGATCTGCAGCATGACCCAATAAGCTGTCTGTTTTTTGGTTTTTTACCTATGAGGAACTCTAGTCACTATCTAATCCTTTGTATTTTAAGATTTAAGATATCCTTATCTTTACCCTAAACATGTTTAAAGTGCTCTTTACTACCCTTTCTGTGAAGTAATGTTTCCTCACGTTTCCTCTATACCTGTTCCAGTGCCAGTGTTGCCCTTGTCTTCTAATACTTCTTCACCCTTCTGTACCTTGTCAAACATCTCAAAAGACTTGAAGAATCATCATACCCCCCCCCCCCTTCCCCTCCCCTCCTCCAATTACATATCCCCCTTTCCCTTCTCTGCTCCAAGTTAAACATTTTAGATCCTTCAATCTTGTTGTGTACATAAAAGAGAAAAATAAAAGAAGCGGTTAGAGAGATGATAATGTAATTTATTATTAACATTTATTAAAATTCAAGATCTAAAATCAAGGAACAGTTGTATTCTCAGATATAATTTGAAGGTACTAACAATAATAAATACACAAACAAATCAGCAAGCCTGAAAGTTAGTTATCAAATGATAATGTCAAACTTCTCCTATGAATCCACAAAGGAGTTTGTATTGATTTCAATACTTACTGGATCATGTGCGTATTACTGCATATATTGCTTTTGAAATCCAGTTATTGCATGAGGGCTAGCTATAAGCGATACAATGTGGATATAAATTAGCCAACACTACATCTTAAAACCACACTGTTCATTTAAAGAGTTGTCCTCCAATCATATTGTCAGTCCCTAGACTTGTGTGGAGCTACACTAGCCTATCCTCGACTGTTCAGCAGTGGGTATTGTTGTTACTAGAAGGGGTGTTACTCTTTAAGGGTGTTCAGGGGTACACCTGGATAACAAAATTATGAAATGTCCCTTCACTAAATCTTATTAATAAAATTGTTGCGTACATTTTGTGATGTAGACCATCCTGCATATGCCCTGTCTCTAATATATAAACATTCTTCTGGAGAACTTCCTTCCAACTGTCCTTTATCTGGTGGTCCTGTCTCTTCTTTAAACATTATTTATTTATTTATTGGAACTTGCACTACACGTGGACAGTGTTTGGATACTGCAGCACTCCCACCCTACGCGTTTTGTCATGTGACTTCTTCAGGGGGCGTGGCGGAATGGTGTATATCAACATTAATATAGTCCGGCCACGACCCAGGAGACCAATCCGTTAACACCCAAGTTAAACAGGGAATACAACTATCCTGAAGCTCATGGAAATATTCAGAGAAGTGTGTCATATTATAGAGGTGATGGGATACCCAGTACAAGCGTTGACATTCAATATTAATAAAAAGCATTATTAAACCAAGTGCCTGCGTTTACATTATTCACAGTATAAAATGCATTTAAACAAAGTGCAATATAAACACCAACGTTTACCTTGTACACTTTAACCAAAAGCTATACATATAACTTATAGCTTTGGTTAAAGTTCGGCTATTGAATTATTTACTATTATATATCCGGAGAACTACAAAGTGATCGCTGACTGTTGCAAGCTTGATAACTTCAGGGTGTCCACCCACGTTACAGCGGGACTCTGACACCATAAAGCAAGCCACAAGGGAGCAGCTTCTTGGAGTGGATTGGAATCACTGTAGTTAAAAAAAAAAAAAGAAATACTGGCACTGACAAGAGGAAAAAATGGAAAAGGGGCTTTTAATTATCTGTACATTATATTTGTTTAGTAAGACAAGCCCTGGGTGCAGTCAGAATCTCTACTAATATGAAGATCAAAAGGAAACCGAATGTGAATATCAGCAACTGTGCTGTCTGCTAACAACAACAAAAAAAAGATTCAAAAAAATTAGTAGGGGCACATTGCACATTATTGTGTGTGTTAGAGGAGGTGGTGTTACTGTGTACAGTCAGTGTGCATGGCATAGCTTACATTTATTATTGTAATCATTTTATGGATAACTGTTTAAAAGCAGAATTATTTCTTGCCAGTCACTAATAGTGTAACGTGTCATGTGTGACATTTAGAATGTGTCACAGTTATTTAGGGTAAATTAATATTACTGTGTACAGTCACAGGTAGGTATTATAAGGTGAGTACAGCTGGAGTAGAACTGCATAGTAATGACCAGACAGGTGGCATACAGGTAAGTATTATAGAGTGAGTACAGCTGGGATAAGACTGCACAGTAAGGACCAGACAGGCTGGCGTGCAGGTAAGTAATAAAGGTAGGAGCAAAAATACATACAAATTACATGATTTTAGGTGGCTCAGTGAATAGCATTTGTGCCCCACAGCACTTATGTCATAAGTTTGATTCCCAAACTAGGCTTTATCTGTGTGGACTTTATATGTTCTCCCTGTGTCTGTGTGGGTTTCCTCTAGGTGCTCCAGTTTCCTCCCACTCATCAAAAACATGCTAGTGTGTTCTGGTAAGAGAAATAGAATATTATGTGTAATGCAAGGACAGTGGGCCAGATCTAGAGTTATGTTTCCATTACGTTTAAAGATGTAGCGTATTTTCTATGCAGTCCCCTAGGCACTTCCCTCGCTCGTATATACTTTGGCCGTTTTACGCTTGCCGAATCCTACCTTAACTTTACGCACCATAAGTACTGAAGTACTTACAGGCTGCACGTACATAACTGCCTAAGCACACCCAGACTGCTGGGGTTAAATGCCCCCCCCGCCTCCAAAGCGTAATTACATGTGTCGTATGGCTGGCACGTCCCCACGTTGGTAGTTATGCAATTGATCAGGGCCAGTTCTAGGGTGTTCGGAGCCCCCCGGCGAACTTATTTTTGCGCCCTTCTGTTTAACAATTTTAAATTGACACCAGTGACCATCCTAGATTATAGTAAGCATCATCATACAACACAATTGTAACCACAATAAAACAAAGCAAATCATAGTCACCACAACCGAAGTCACAGCTGCAGAGTAGAGAGCCTGACACAGCCGCAGGGACTGCTGACGGGACCAGCAGCAGCGGGAGAGTGTGGCGGGAGGGAAGCGCCTCTCTGGCTTAACGCCCTCCTGCCACGCTTACCCCACTTACCTGGTTCCGCCAGCCCTGGCTGCAGGCGCCGGCAGATGAGCGGGAGAGACCGGGAGAACACCCGCACTGCACCGGAGAACAGATAAATGGGACCCTCACTCGAGTATAAGTCGAGGAGGGCTTTTTCAGCATAAAAAATGTGCTGAAAAACTCGGCTTATACACGAGTATATACGGTAGGTTAGCATGGAGCTTTTAGCATGGAGAGCTTGTTAATTTAAATAGTATTCAGAGCTATAAGAATGAGTCAAAATGAGAGACATAGCAACCCTGTATAAGTTATCTATATGAGGCGACTACAAGCGCTCTCATAGAACAAGCTGAACTTACTAGCTACACATTAATATGAAGTGTGTTCAAAACTATAAGAATGAGTCAAAATTAGAAAAATAGCAACCCTGTATAGGCTATCTATAAGAGGCGACCACAAGCGCTCTCATAAAACACACTAAACGCACTAGCTACAAGTCTAACTGTCAGCATCAAATTTTAGTGTTAGAGGCTATAGGAAACGGCCGAAGCACGTTTCAGCCCACCATTCGTGGAGTCGGGTAACCCTCCTGTTTGTCAAACTTCCCTGTAGAATTGGAACTTCAATGCCCTTATATTCATCCAGGCTTTTGGTCAAAATTATTTCTTAAAAGCAACTGTCTGCACTTTTGCGACCTTTGTGTTTTCAACTATATATTTTTTGTGACTTATTGTTCACTGAATATTATTTACTGGATATTGATGACATTATTATCCTGGGTTAAATCATTAAAATTAAAATAACTATTAGAAGAGGTCTTTATACATGTATGTGCACTTTTAATGTTAATTTTACCAGCATTATGCTTTATTAAACTTGTAAATCCAGGTATGCCATTTGTTATTTAGTTTTTTTTAATCAATACCATCTCTGAATTTTTAAATATAGAATATTTTTTGCGCTGTATTTTATATACTTATTTTTAGTCTTCCATGGGAGCTCAGCAAAAGCTCTCCTACAGCTGCTTTCTCCTAACTAGGTATTTGTTGTTTGTTGAAGGTACTGATTATGCATGAACATGTCACACTCATGTACATTATTACTGGAAATTGTTTTCTGTGAACAATGTGAGGTGCACTATATTCAAAAATAAGATATTCAATATAGGCAATTACATAAAGGTCAGGAAGCAAAAACTAAAAGGCATAACTTTTCATTGGACTAAGGTCAACCCAGCAATCTTTATCTATTGCCATAACAGCATCTCCAAACCATTATACTGTCACCCATGTCATATTGTTAGGGTGAGGTTTATTTATTGGCCTGCAATGTTTACTGCTACTAATGTAAGACAAAAAGCACAATTTTAAACACATTAACCAACCAACAAAACATTTTTCTGTTGTCTTCTGGCTCATGGTGGACCTCAGTAAACTTTAAATGAGTTTTAAGTTTGAAGAAGTTTGTCACGTTGAACTGTATTTTCTTTCATCATTTGTAATAATACGCATCAATGAACAAAACATTTTACCCTAGTCCAGGGTGAGAGGTTGGGTTTGCATTTGCCCAGAAACCATTGTACTCATCAGTTTTTTAACAGATTAATGCAGAGGCTTTTCCTTCTTACGCAGCTTTTTAGTTGGGCAAATAAATATTGTTTTCATGTGTATACAGTATATACGATGTATATATATGTGATGTATATAAAATTGTATGTGACATGCAGGTATCTTATGGTGTGTGTGTGTGTGTTATGCATGTGATGCTACTTGTATGTTATGTATATATGTTCTTCCTGTGAGACTTGCCAATTACCTATAGAAATTCTGGGCTTATGACATTGTGCAAGACGGGCTACGCAGGTCACACTGTAGGCTGCCTGAATAATAAAATGGTCTTGAATTCAGATAGCAAGATTAATATTCATCAAAAATACAAAGGCGAGATAGGAGAGAGAGGGGTGCAGAGCTACTGAAAAGAAAACAGATGGAGAGAAAGAAGGTCAGTTTAGCAGAACTGGCCCCCATTAATGGGGCAACAATGCACACATTGGACTTGTGATATTTGTTTCCAGAAGATAATGTGCACTAATTCACTAACTGCAATGTGTCCCACAAAAAGAAAGAAAATTCATAAAATTTGGGGGTAACGTGCGGCACCGCAAAATCCCTTTTTAGATATCCCTACAGCTGACAGCTAATTGTCGGCTGTGTGTACTATATTTTAGAACATTTCTTTTTTTTTTTAAATTCCGCCGCTGGACCCGCTGGTTCCCGATGCTGTGACAACTGGACAGGTTTGTGCAGAGAGGGGGGGATGTAGTTTATTAGGGTAGTTTTAGGGTTAGACTGGGAGCAAGGGATAGATGGGAGAAGGGGAGGTTTAGGGTTAGACTGCAGGGAGGGGGTGCAGCCTAGAAGGGGAGACTTATGGTTAGGTTCTGGGGAATGGAGTCTTAGGGACAGATTTACTAAGCTGTGGGTGTGGAAGAGTGGAGATGTTGCCCATAGCAACCAATCAGATTCTAGCTGACATTCTCTACTATGTAATACAAAAGTGAGAGCTAGAATCTGATTGGTTGCTATGGGCAACATCTCCACTTTTCCAAACCCGCAACTTAATAAATCTGGCCCCTAGGGTTTAGCAGCAGGAAAGGGAGTCTTAGGGTTAGGCTGCAGGGAAGGAAGTCTTGGGGTTGGACTATGCAGAGGGGATGAATCAGAAAAGGGGAGACTTAGGGTTAGACTGCAGGGAAGGGACATTTAGGGCTAGAGTAATGTTACTGGAGAGTTAAGGTAAGAATTAGCATAAGGGTTGGGGAAATAAAGAGAATTGCTTTATCTCTGCCGTGAGGCAGGAAGTTTCTTAGCAGCTACTCTTCAAAAATAGGGTCTCAAAAACGACCCTTTCGAAAAAGGGCCATTCTCAGCAGTGACCCACACCCCAAATAATGTCACTATTTTGACACTGTTAAAGCCAATAGTTTAGTGTTGTCTTTATCAGTGCTGACACTGTTTAATATTTATGTAATATTTATGTATAGAACGGGGAACCATGTCAAATGTTTCTATTTCGACAAGGTACTTATTCCACATGCCTTTAGTCTCCGTTAATGGTAAACTTCTATAAGGGGAAGGTTAGGGTTAGGCTGTAGGGATATAAAAGTTGGGGTTAGGCTGTGGGGATGGAAAGGATAAGGTTAGGCTGCGGAGTGGGGAAGGTTAGGGTTAGGCTGTGAGGATGGGAAAATTAGGGTCAGGCTATGGAGAGGGGAAGGTTAGGCTGCAGAGAAGGGTTGGGGTTAGGCTGCAGGCATCAGAGGGATAGGGTAAGGTTATTATAGGGGAAACGGAGTGTTAGGGTTAGGGAAGGTTAGGTTGCAAGTATGGGATAGTTAAAGTTAGGGTGAAAAACTGCCTGTCTACATTGGAATATTCAGAGCCCCGGGAGTCCCAGGATTGAAGCTGCTGAGTTGTAAACTGCCAGCTATTGCCGGCAGTCATCCCTTCCCAGCTGCAAGACGATCTGTTAAAATTCTGATCCTCAAAACTACACCCATAAAATGTAACTTTTAATTAGCAACTACTAAAAGTCTGAGAATGCAATCAAAGCAAAAATACAAAATGCTTAGTAAGTGATGCAGCCTCCAAAGTATGTGCTGTAAATATTTGATATAGTAAATAGTTGAACTTTAAGGATTTCTTTTGTTTCAATTTTTTCTCTTGAACTTTGCTGTATTGTAAATAAAACTGGTTGTAACCATCACAAGTCTGTTGATGTTTTGTGAAAAAGTTCCTGAGGCTTTCCAGGAGGTGGCATCTGACTATCGATCTCATCACAACTATAATCTTAAATAAACAATGAATGACTTTACCTTATGTACATGTTTTGCTGTGACCTAATACTTCAGTTTACTGTGTGAACTTACCCTACACAAACAGAAATGCTTATTTTTATAGAATCATTCTTTTAGATATAGAGATTGATACTGTGAGACGCTGTGAACATATGGATAAGAACATAAAATTTACCAGTGAAGTATTGGACTATGAATTTTTTTGCAATTTGAAAGGTAAATTAACTTTAATGTCACAAATAATTTAATATTGCTGAATTGCCATTGATTTCAGTTTTTTACACTTAAATTTTAATTAAGTAACAAATAAGGAAAAATAGGCATTGGGGTAGCAGAATGCGTAATTCCCCTGTTAGGTATCATTTGCGTATGAGCACATCCTTGTTATGCGTGTGTAACAATATTACACACGCCAGCCGTTACGCAATAGGGGCTGATGCCTAATTTATGCATGTCGCGTCTCTGTCATAGAGGCGGAGATAGACATTTAAATTAGGGGTCGGGGCGAGGGAATGACCGTAAGGCCGCAGACCTAGTCATAAGATTTAAGGTAGGAATCTGGACATGTAAGTTTCCAGATTTACTACAGAGAGTGAATAGTCCCCGCTACGCGAACGCACTTACAGATCCTCGCACGCACGTAATGCATACAAGGCTCTGGATCTGACCCATTGTCTTTCATACTTCAGCATGTAACACTGGCATTCACAGTTTCTATCTATTAACACTGCCTAAACAGGACAGACACCTTAGGTAAAGGACCTATTCCCCAGACCATCAGATATCACCCACACCGTCAGATATCACCCACACCGTCAGATATCAAGTGCCGACTCCATTATAGACACACTGTAACAAATGGGTGTTGGGAACTGCATTTGTTGGCTACTTAAACTGGGATTATTGCATTTGGATGTTATATCACACTTCCAGTGACTGATTTCTATCTTGTATGTGGATTTACACAGCACAAAACAATTCAGAGCTCCCCCATTAATCCCATTTTGAGCCTGTCTCATAAGAAATGCACAGAATTCTCAGATCTACAGAAAAATGCTAAATATTAAATAAAAATGTAAAAGAACACAATTGCTTTGACTTCCAGGGATACAAACAAAAGTGGCTCAATGTAAGATTTTCATTGTGGTTGAAACTAAGCTGTGAAACTTCATAAATATTACTGTCTTTTTAAGGTAACTTTATTTAATATCTATAATTAAAAGTGTTTACTTTACTCAAAGAAGCAAATCACTCATTAGATACTCTAGATCCATTATAAAATGTAAAAAAAAATGTATTATCAATTTAAATCATCCAAATAGATTATGCCATAAACCCAATGAAAGTCATGTAAGATAAAAATAAAAAAAAAGTCCTTGCACTGAAAGGGTGAGATCCAGAGGTGAGCGTCCTCCAGCTGGGTGAAGTATGTTTTCTTTATTTTTATACTGCGCATGCTCAGAAACAAAGAGCACACAAATAGCAGTCACCCAAACCCTAATGTAAATGGCTGTGCCTCAGCTTGCACTCTAAGGGGCATTTCATAGGGTGGAGGCACATAGTCAATGAGTCTTTGGAGGGTACAAAAGCAACTGCACTCAATCCCGATCTGAACGCTGCCTTGCTGTACACTCAACAAACCCTGGAACATTTGCACTTGTTCTTTCCCAGCCGACTCCAAACTGGCTGGAAAATGGATTGCTTTGGCCTCGCAGAAAGAGAAGATGGTGTTTCGAATGATAAGTATAAATTTAACCCCAACCCTTACCCTAATCCTTACACTAACCCTCCCCTTCCATTAGCGTAACCCTAGTCCTCTCTTACCTGCCACCTAACCCTAACACTTTCTTCCTCGCAGGCTGACCCTAAGACTCCCATCCCCATGGCTTAACCTTAAGACTGTCCTTCTATTACCCTAACCCTCCCCTTCCATTACTTTAATTCTAACCCTGCCCTTTCATTACCCAAACCCTAACCCTCCCTTCCCCACAGCCTAACCCTAAAAGTCCCTGGAAAGTGTTACTCACCTATCCGGTCAGCGGCGTTTCCAAAAAATGTATTAGTAAGTATGCCGATCGGCATACTTACCCATTCTGAAAAAAAACACTTTGAAAATGGCTGTCTTTTTGAAATAGAGACAGACGAAAATTAGCATTCGGCTATCTCTATTTCTAAAAGCACCATTTTGAGGCAGCTACTCCCACCAAAAGGTAATACATTATTTTTATTAAATTTTCTAAATTTTGTTCATATTATATTAC